>VZRZ01001140.1:681-92367 GCA_013398175.1 Climacteris rufus
GAGAAAGAAAAATTATGTACGTGGTATTCGTGCCTTCTGTGCATGTTGTGTTTGGGGCTTGTAAATAAATAAATAAAAAGTAACTTTGGGTGAAAATTAGTGACGTTCAGCTGGAAACTGGGTGTAATTTAAAAGCTATTTATGTGTGGATATAATGTGCTTTCCTTATTCTTGAGGGATGTTCCCTCAATAAATGAAACCAATTAAGCCTTGGTGTAGGAAATTTTGGCTTTAGGTTTGAGGGGGACCAGCTTAGTCTTGTTTTTGCCAAGGTGGAATTGGGGTGCTGAGGAGCCCCTAATGGGGAGTAATGAGGTTTTTATTGCCCCTGCTTTGTGCTTGGGGTGGTGGCACTGAGAGGAGAGGGGTGGGGATAGAGTGGGACGAGCAGAGACCATCGGGTTGGGGTCCCCAAGAGGAGGGGGCTGTGCTGGTGTGGGTGCAAACATCACCTCTGGGGGTGATGGATCAGCAGGAACAGAGGGAATTCAGCTGAAAACATTTGTTTCCTCAAGTGGCAGAACGAGTTGAAATGTGTTGAATGAATTTGGAGATGTGAGAGAAGAAGGGAAAGAAAATAATGTGAGAAACAAAATGGTGTGGGCGTAGTGTTTGCTGTGCTCTGCTCCCTCTCTGCTCCCAAATAAAGGGATTGCTGAGCCACACCAGCCATCCTTGCTGGGCTGTGACTGGCATGCTCTGTATTCCGGGGAAAAATGTTCTCCCAGCTACAGGTACAAACTGAATTCCTTGTTTAAAAGCTTCCCTAACACCTCTCATAAACCCAGACATGTTTATGTGCCTCAGCAGCGTGCTGGTGCTGTTTGGGCTGCAAGAATTTCTCCTCAGCCTCTCCAGTGCAGGTGCAAAGTGGATAATTGTAGCACGTTTGGGTCCTAGTTTGTGTTTGCATCTTGTTTGCTCTGCTGCTTTCCACCTCACGTGTTGGTGTTTGTCTGTGTGCATCAAGCTCATCTCTGAGTTCAGGGATGCCCTTCCACACAACAGTTGCCTTCAATCCCTCCAGTTCCTTGCTCTGCTCTTCCCTCACCCTCCACTGCATTCCCAGCTCCTGGGTGGGGTCAGGAATGCACCGTGTGGGCTGAAATGATGGGAAGCTGGGAAAGGATTGTGCAGGTTCAGTGTTTGGGTGAGACCCTCCTGTCCACCTTCCCTGCTGGAAGGGGACAGTGGTGGATGAGGATTGTGGAGTTTGTTGCTCTGTGGACCAAAGCTGCAGAGCTGTGTTATGAACTGAGCTGCTCTGGGAGTTTGTTAGGGCAGAGCTTTGTCTGGTGTACTTGGTGACCTTTTCCTCGCTCATTTGAGAGGTTTTGTGAAGAAAAATGAGCAGACAGGGGTTGACAAACTGCCAAGTGAAATAGAGCTGGAGGAAGTCAGTGCAATTCTGCCCTGGCACAGATGTCCTTGGTGCTCTCTGAGAAGTCAGATCCACGTGTTATCCTGGAATCACTGAATGGTTTGGCTTGGAAGAGACCTCAAACAGCCTCCCATCCCACCCCTGCCATGGGCAGGGACACCTTCCCCTATCCCAGGCTGCTCCAAGCCCCATCCAGCCTGGCCTTGGGCACTTCCAGGGATGGAGCAGCCACAGCTTCTCTGGGCACCCTGTGCCAGGGCCTCCCCACCCTCCCAGGGGGGAATTTCTTCCCAATATCCCATCCAAATCTCCCCTCTTTCAGTTTAAAGCCATTCCCCCTTGTCCTGTCACTCCATGCCCTTGTCAAAAATCCCTCTCCTGCTCTCTTGTTATGCGCAAAGTGCTTTTTGCTTCTTCATGCTTGGTGATGTCATGTCAATTTGTGCGAGGTTTTGGAGCAGGTCAGTTGAAGTGGAGAATGAAAAAGAGTGTGGAATGCTGTGTAGGAGGAAAACCAGGAAGATCACAAGGAATAAGGATCATTTGTCACACTGGGAGCACACACAGTCCGCCCTGCTGGCTGGAGGAGTGGGAGGTTCTGCAGAAAAATGGTTCAATTCTATAGAGAACCTGAGGATTGTGTTGGTCCGTCCTCGGGATGATGTTGTCATTTGGTAAATCTGATGCTGTATTTCAGTCTCTATTTCCAAAATACTCTTCAGCACAGATTTATGGCAGGGCTTAGCACCAGGTGCAGATCCCGTGTCTGGAGGGAGTGTCAGAGCACTTGAAGGCCATCAGCAGTGAATGATGATGTTTTGGTGGAAAAAACCTCCCTGCACATAGAAAGTTCAAGTAAATTACTCTGTATCTGGACATACCATGGAAATTTCCCAGGAGGAGTGTTTGAAAACAGCTGGTTTTGGTAGAAGGTGCCATTCCATCATTATTTGGGGCTTGGCAGGAAGGGAGCAGCTGAGTGGTGCTGGCTGATTGTCTAATTTATAAACAGGGTAAGTTTATAAAAGGTAGGAACAGCACCAGGGGATGGGCTTGGTGAATCATCCCTGCAGATTCTGAACTCCTTGCTCCACATCCAGCACCCCCAGGGCTGCATCCCTGTGGGTTGGGAAGGCAAACCTGGGGATGCTGTTTGGATGCCCACAGTGAGCAGCTCTCTGCTCCTTGATAGGCATTTCATTATTGATCTCTTGCTGCAATATTAATGAAAGCAGAATCCCTCTGTAACCTGCAATAGAATTTGGTGCCCCAGCATGGAAAGTGTTGTAAATTGGGTGGATGAATTATTAAGGAGTTTGGAATTGCGTGGTCTTGGTTGAGCATTTATGGCTGCCCTGGATGTGATTCTGGTTTTATGGGCTCCGAGCTGTCTCAGGGAATATTTGGGTATTGCTTGAACTGATTTGTGATGTGATGCAGCAGAATTCAGGCTGAATGAGAAGTGGCTGCTCTGTGCAGGATTTCTGCATCTTTTTAAATTCAGATTTTACCTTTTTTACTCCTTGCCTGTGCCTTTCTATGCAAAATTTCATCCTGGTGTTGTTTTTGTCCTGTCTGATCTGTATTGTACAATCCTAAATGCTATAAGTGTTAATATTAAAAAACAAAAGTGCCTGTATTTATTCCAAACTTCTTGCTGAAATGTAGATATCTTTTCCAGTTTGTTGTACAGATTTAATACTTGTGTAAGCCAGAGCTGAAATGAGATATTTATAAGACATAGATTAGGAGGAGCTCAGCAGCAGCGTCTCATTGAGGTGTTTGGACAGGATTTATTTTTGAGTTATCCACATCATGGAATGTATTTTTAAGGAGTGTTTAGTCACCTTACTGCAGGTACAATAATTCCATCACTGATTGCCCTTGGCCTGCCCAAATCCTCTGTGTTGTCTGCAGAGGATGCCTCACTGATGACATCTCCTGCCCTAAAAATGCCCTTTTCCCTCTGGCTCCTGGCACTGACTCAGTGCTGAAGTGGCAAAGTAAAAAGCTGTCACAGAGATCTGTCTGTGTTCAAAGGTGTTTCCTGGCTAAGGGAAGAAATCAAACTGGGAGGAAATTTGCTGGGGTCGTTTGTTGCTTGCAGGGATGGTTGGTTGTCACTGGGAAATGTGGCACAGCTCAGCTGTGGGGTTTTCCATCACTTTTGTCCCCTCTGTAAAAAGCAAAAATAGTCCTGAGAGGTTGGATTATCTGAGATTTTCTTTTTCTTATATAAAGCAATAATTTTTTTGGTAAGGATGAGAGATCTGATCAGGTAAAACCAAAAAACAAAACTGTGAATCAGATGGAAGTGACATGAGATACAAACTGCAAAATATATAAGCAATAGAAGTGCCAGTTTTGGATTCTTGTGTTGGGAAGAGGCAGCTCTTTCCCACAGGAGTGTGAGGATGCCCCAGCAGCTGGAAGGAGCTGTACCAAGAACAGCTGCTCTCTGAAGATAACACACACAAACAGGGATGCAGCAACCAGAACCACCAGGAAGAAGGAAAACTTGGAAAGCCTTTGACTCAGTAGTACTAGGAATTTTAAAGAGAAAGCAAATAGCAGGAGATGTACAAAGGAAGAAAGTGAAAAGTGTGTTACTCATGTCACTTGTGAAAAATCAGGACAAAATAATTAGGCCAGCTGGAGGATAAACCTCCTGCTTCTAAGTTTTGTTGCTCTGGAGGTACTAGAAAATAATTCAGAAAGAAATACCCAACTCCACGTCCATGACAAGATCTCACCTTTGGAGCTCCATGGATTCCAGGTTCCCTGATGGTTGGGTGTCAGTTGTCTTGGGGTCTGATTTCGGTGAAAGGGAAGAAAACTCCATCCTCTCATCTGGCACCACTTCTGGAGGAAGCTGAGCTGAGCTGGAGCTGCTGTGGGTGATCCCAGTGCCCTTGCACAGGACTGAGGAGCAGCAGAGCAATTTTGGCTGCAGCAGCCTGGCATGGAGTGGGAACATGAAGCTTTCAGACAGCCCTTGGCCATGGCTGTGGTGTTGTGGGTTGTGATGAGGGCTCACTGCTTGGTTGGTTGTGAGCTGGTGCTTCCCTGGCTGTGCTCCTGAATCCCAGGGGTTGCATTCCCAAAGGTGGCTTCACATCAAGCTTCTTCACCATCAGCTTCACACCATGTCTTCTGTCGTTATCTTGGCATTTGCTCCCATAATTTTCGACCTCCCTTGGTTCTTTTAATGGAGTTTTTTATCCTGAACAAAATATAACTCTCTGGCAAATGAGATAAAGCCCAAAGATGAAAATTCCTGCTTAAAGACCCTCTGGCTTTCAGTATATTTGACAAAGGATCTGCAAATATTTCTTTACCAAGAGCTGTAATTCCTCAGCTTCAGAGCAGTTTTCACTACTAACCCTTCCTTCACCCTGCTTACTGTTTCTTTTGGTAAATTCCATCTTTATTGTCTTTTGCCCTTTAATCTTGTCATCTCTGCTGTTTGTCCTTGGATGATTATTTTCTTTTGCATTCCTAGCCTTAGTTTCTGCTGGAATATGCTGTGGATTGCTTGAGTGCTGTGCTTTTCCTGAGTAGCAAGATCCTGATTTAAACAAGCCATAAATAATTGATTTCCATGTTCTACAGGCTTAGATACCTCAGGTACTGAGTCTTGTTAATTTAAAGTTGGGTTTCACGGATGCCTTCAATCACAATGTCACTTAAAATGTTTAATTATTTGACAATATTAATTGATCTGCAGCCTTTCTACTAATCTGATACAACCGGGCAAAGTTTGCAAATTGCTGCTGAGAGCAGGATTGTGGTGGAACAGCTTTCATATTGCAGGAGAAAAGCCTTTGTGTAACCAAGTTAAAATGATAGATGTTTTCCCTGTTAAACACAGGGATGAGTTTAAATGGGTTCACGTTATCATTTTGTTTGCAGATGTCAAAAGCTCATTAATTTTAAGTCAAACTCCCTACCTTGCTGCTTCAAATTGCTTTTAAATTACACGTGTGCTGATCAATCTTGAAAAGCCCAAATTAAAAACTCAGCTGAGGGCATGTTTCAAGGCCACAGATACAACACTTAATTCTAATCTGTTTTGCACAGGCAAACCTCCCACTCCAGCACTGCTTCCCGGCACAACTGCAGGGGGAGGAAGTTGTAGAGACTCAAATATTTCTGGGAAGGCTGAGAGGACGGGAAAAGGTGGAAGCAGGGAGCTGTATTTAAATAATGACCTATTTGCATTAGACAGTTGAAACCATTAGAAACAACTTGTTGAGATAATTGGTTCTGTCAAATGGGGCATTTTCCAAGGAGGAACCTCAAATCCTGTGTTCAGTTTTGGGGCCTCATGACGAGCAGGACATGGAGGGTGTTGAGGGAATGGGGATGGGAAGGGGCTGGAAAATCCTGAGGGAGCTGGGGAGGCTCAGCCTGGAGCAAAGNTCATGACGAGCAGGACATGGAGGGTGTTGAGGGAATGGGGATGGGAAGGGGCTGGAAAATCCTGAGGGAGCTGGGAAAGGGGCTCAGCCTGGAGCAAAGGAGGCTCAGGGGGCCCTGCTGGCTCTGCACAGCTCCTGCCAGGAGGGGCAGCCAGGGGGAATTTGGGATTTTCTCCCAGGGAACAGGGACAGGAGCAGAGGGAACGGCCTCAGGCTGGGCCGGGGAGGCTGAGATTGGATATTAATGAACATTTCATCATGGAAAGGGTTGTAAAGCACCCCAGGCTGGCCAGGGCAGTGGGAGAGTCCCCATCCCTGGGGGGATTTACAGCCCTGTGGATGTGGCCCTTGGGGCCATGGGGCAGTGGTGGCCTTGGCAGTGCTGGGGATGGTTGGACTCGGGGAGCTTGGAGGGCTTTTCCAACCTCAACAACTCCACCATTCTGGGATTTTCATTCCATTTTTAAGTCCATCTCGATTTCACCAGAGCACAACATGGCTTGACCTGGGATAACAGGGATGTGCAGCTGAGCTCTCCGCAGTCACATTCCTCTTTTCCTTTTTTCAGTATCTTTGAGTCCTGAACTGCAGAAGTTATTTACAGTTTTTATCCATGTGTAACTTGAGCTGTAATTTGTACTGAAGAAGCTTGAGAATTGCTGCACTGCATCAAACTATTTACCCTCGGAATTTGGCCTCATTTAGCAGAATTTTCTGAGGAAGAAACTTGATTAATTTCCTTGGAAAACCACTGAACCCTCCAAACTTTCTCTGGGAACAGCGTACCATGCAGGACGTTGGTGCTGACCATGTTCTCTAGGACACTTTTGCTGGGTGGACTTTGATCAGAAAGGGATTTAAAGATGGACAGGCCCTCCCTGGGGTTTTCCCCCCTTGTTCTGAGGGCCATCCCTGGGAGCTGTAAGCAGAAGCAGCTCGGGAGCGTGGGAAGGGAGGAAAGGCAGAACTGTCCTGGCAGACGTCTGCAGAGCTGTGCCCAGCTGTCCACGCCTGGGAAAGGGGGGAGGCAATGCTGGGTTCATTTTTCAGCTAGAAATGCAGTCACAGCTCTGTATTAATTTTCAGAAGTGTGGTAGATGCTTCTAAAAATTTTTAATTATCCCAGAATTTCTGTCAGTGTGAAACTCTTGACTTCAATGCCTTCTACTGGGTCTCCTAAAGCTGAGCTTAAACCATGTTGTGCTGTTGCACAGCCCCATGTCCATCCAGCAGTGCTTTGGACACCTTTAACCATCATAAATGACCAAGTATTATTCAAAGATGTGTAGAAAATTTGGTGGATTATCTGTTGATTCCTTTAATGTGTTTATTGCTCAACGTGCAGAGGTGTTTTTGACAATTGATGTGCTCCTGTCCTGCCCTTGCTCCATCCTGCTTCCCTCAAGCCCTGTTACATCCCATTAATTAATCTTCTTATCACTGGTTGATCCACCAGGTGGGACTTTTACTAAGCTGCCTGTAAAATAAAAGCTGTCAGTGACTCAGATATGTCACAGTTACTTCCCCAAGTTACCTGTGCTCTGCCTGGAAGGGAATACCTGAATTAAGATTATTTTGCAGTTCATCAGCTGGGTCTGTGAGCTCTGGACACTGAAATGTCAGGGAACAGAGCTGTTGGGAAAGGCAGGATGAAGAGAATTCAAGTGAGGGCTGTGGTGATGCCCACACCGAGTGGAAGGTGGGCAAGGTGATGAAAATGCCACCTAAAGGGCAGGGTTTGCAGGTGGACATGGGCTTGAAGGACCCTGTCTCTGCTCTTTAACTTCTCAGGATAACCAGGTGCAGGGTAGAATTTGGAGCTGGTGAGGGTGATGGGCTTCCCTATTTCTTCTCTGAATAATCAGAGCCTGCATACAGAGAACACCTTGCATGTGCATCTTTATGTGCATAAAACTCTTTGCCATAAAAATCGATTTTTATAGCAAGATCTGCCCTCATTTTTGAATGATTTGAGCGTGGCTGAGCTGTGGCTTTCACTTAGTTAAGCTCATTTCCCAACTGCTTTTCATTTGCAGACATGCCATGGCTTGGATGGTGGTTATTGCCAGGTACTTCCATGTGCAAGGATGAAACAAAAAAGGTGGATTTTTAGTGAAAATATTGTATTTCTTTAGAGGGAGGTGATACAAGCCCTTTGTTGATGCCCAGTGGGCTGCTGCCTGGAGGAGCCACAAACACCAATTGTTTTGGGGAACATGAGTGGCTCTGGCACTGAACACTGCAGCCATTCATGGGCACTGCCTCCAGGGCTCACAGGAACCTTTATCCCTGCAGGGAAACTGGAATTTTCCTCGGGGACAGAAGCCACAAAGCCCTAGGGGGGAAAATGACCCTGTTCAGCAGTGATTTCTTTCATCCTCTCAAGGGCAAGGCAGGAGTGTAGGGAAGTCCCCTCTTCTCTCAGCCAAAGGCAGGTGATGCCAACTCCTGGGAATCTGGGGCTTGTGGTTGTGTTTTATGGATGTGAGGTTTGTTTTGCTCTTCATCTCACTAGGTCAGGAGGGCATGATGCTTTTCTTAAAGATTCCTTGGAGTATGGCTCTTTTTATTGTAATTTTATATTTAAAATTCTATATTGGTTCTGTATGCATGGCATGTAAATATGGCAAAATATTGTGATCTGAGGTAGAAGAGGAACTTTTTAAGCTACTTTCAGCATCTCAAATCAATACTTAGAGTGATGCAGCACATAAATATCACAGGCAGCAATGCATTTGCAGAATTGGTGGCATCAGGGATTTGCTGCTTAGGGATTTGCAGCAGTTGAGCAGTAACCAATAAATTATCAAAGGTATTAAAGAGATTCTGTTAATTTTCAGGGCCGAAAAGAAACAACACTCAAACCACAGAGGCATTTGTGTAATTTCCAGCTCTCTGTTCAAGAACTCCCATGAGAACCACTTAAAACCACCAGGTGTTTTCTGGCTTTTTAAGTCTCCCTGGAAACATATAAACAATTGCATCACATCCCTGCTCTTTGATCAGAGTCTTTAGAAGCTGTAACTCCTGTTTAATTGCAACATGGGATGTTTGGCAATAGGAATTTGGGAAATAGTGGGTCCTTAAAATAGCTTCAAACCTAAGTCATGGTAAATATATCATCTAATTCTGGTTGTATTAGGATAGTAAGTAGTGGCAGTTGGTAACTGCTGTAGTAAAATTAACTTTGGGATTGTTGGGACAGCAGTGTTCACGTGTTTCTTTAGTTTGGATTGTTGGGGTTTTTAAAATTTATTTTAATTAGGACCAAATTTAAATAATTGAGCAAGATTTGTGTTTATGGCAGCAATGCCCTGCTGTTGCTGGGTCCCAAAAAGGGGATTTCTCTGTAGCAAATCCTCATAGCCCAAGTTGCTTTGGGATTCTTGGGGAGCTATTAATTTTATTTCATTTTTCCCAAGTCATGCGAGCAGGTATGAAATCCATTTACACTGATGTGGCTTTCTGTAGGAAGAATGGGCAAACAAGGCATCCCCTGTTTATAAATTTCTGGAATGCTAAAATCATCTGTGTGCTTTGTTTCCAAGCAAACAAAGCCAGGACAATGGGGAAAGGATATTGTTATTGGGCCTCTGGGACTCTACTACTGCTTTTTATTCTGAAATAGCCTTTAATATGTCTGACCTGATATCCTGAGCAGGATAAGAAAATTCCAAGTTTTTCTTATTTTAAAAATGGCTCTGCTGGTGTTGTTTGAGACTGTCTTGGGTGTCTGTCAAAGAGCTTTCAGTCAGGTAGGATCAAGTGTTTAAATCTCTTTCAGATCTTCCACTTGGACTTGAATGGACAAGGAATCTTCAAAGTCCTGGATCCTGGAGGGGCCTAAAATTATAGAATTGCCTAAAATTATATCATTGCCTTGTGATCCAGAGATCCAAATCCAAACCATTTCTCCTTTCACCCTCGAATAATGTCAGCAAATGTATTCTGCAGACGCCTGTCAAAGCTTTATTCTAAAATGCAGTTTCATGTTAGCTGGATGCCCTGGAGCAGGCAGGGATCCCTCGCTCCAACCTGAAAGGGAAGCACTTGAATTTCACTGCAGCCTGGGTTGAATTGAGCAGATTTGGGGTGTTTTCCGAGGTTGTTTTTCCAGGAGAAGGAGCAGCTTCCTTGCTGGGAGCGCTGGGCAGTGGTTGTTGTGTGTGGGTGGGCTGTGTCTGGGCCTTGTTACGCTTCATTTTCGGCTCCTCTCTTTGGGGGAGACCTTCTGGCCATTGATGTCTCCAATAACATTTTTACTGGGAGCATTTAAAAGAAAAATTCTGCTGCTTTTCATTTTCCTTGCCTGATGTTTCTGCATAACAAATAGAACAAATGTGTTGCATATCCTGGCTGAGCTGACCTCAGTTGCCCGTGGCCCACAAGGACCCTCCAGGAGCCAGCTAAGGCTGTGCAGGCTCAATTTCAGCAAGAGTTCTGCTGATCTTGGAATAAAATATTTACTCTATTGTGAAATAATTCATGCTATTGTGAATGTACAAATTCTGTATAAGGATGTGGAGCTGCTGGAGCAAATCCAGAGGAGGCCATGGGGATGCTCCAAGGGCTGGAGCCCCTCTGCTGTGGGACAGGCTGGGAGAGCTGGGGGTGCTCACCTGGAGAAGGTTCAGGGGAGACCTCAGAGCCCCTTCCAGTGCCCAAAGGGGCTCCAGGAGAGCTGGAGAGGGACTGGGGACAAGGGATGGAGGGACAGGACACAGGGAATGGCTCCCACTGGGTGGGATATTGGGGAAAAATTCTGGGTGGGTGGGCAGGACCTGGCTGAGGGTACCCAGAGGAGCTGTGGCTGCCCCTGGATCCCTGGAAGTGTCCAAGGCCTTTCTGAGCTGATGGTGTTTATGGTTGAATCCATCTGTTGTAGGCACATCCAGTTTTTGAGGGACAAGCTCATCTGAAAGGCAGGCTCTGTTATTTGAGCCTTGTAGAGGCAACCAAGTCACAGAGGGTGTTTTCTTCAAGGAAAAGCAGGCAGCCTGTGCCAAAAGCTGGGCAGAACTCTCCACTCTTCAAGGAGTGGGAAGCAACTGGAGCAGCAGAAGAGCCCATGGAGAGCCCAGTCTGCCTTTTGACTTTCAACCCCTGTCACCTGGGGGCTTCTCGCTGTAAAAATGGAAGTTCTGGCAGTCTGGAGGTGACAGGATTCACTGTCCTGGTCCTCATCCTCAGTCCTGAGCAGCTCCTGGAGCTCTCCAAGGATAAATCCATTATGTGCTCCAGCTTGGAGTTGTGCAACTCCTTCCTCGTTGTAAGTTGCAAAATAGTGAGAGTCCGTCTTGGTATTTTTGTAAGGAGTTTTATCTATTTTCCTTTCACCCTCCCACTGCTGGTTTTTGTTTTGCATCTGGATTTCTGACTGTTTATCCAGTCTTTGAACAGGAACATCTGATGTGCTCCTGGAGCCAGCAGTAATAATGACTTCAGGAGGAATGGAGTTCAGCAGTTCTTTTTGGATCATTGTACTGAGGAATAGCTGAAATAAGCAAAAACTCATACAAGTTTGAGTTTTCGTCTTCCAATTTAGACAAATAGTGATTCTGGCTTCTCCAGGAAGGTCTTAGGATAGCAAAGGTCAAATCCCTAGGACACAGCCAAAACCTTCAAATGAAGGAAACTTTGTATAAATGCAAACAAGAAATGCTCCCTGAGGGCAATAAGTTTTATTTATCCCCTCAGTGTTACAGAAAACCAACTTGGAAGCAATTTCTGCTTCTTAAAGCATCACTCTGGAGGATGCTGTCCTCCTTCCTGTGCACTTCTCCAAGGAAGAATCCTCTCCAGTCAGCTCAATATGTGAAGTTGGAAGCAGAGAAACAATTTATTCACATCATGTTAATCCTAAAAAATGAAGGAAAGGCTATAGGTATTGGCAGCACAGCACTTTTACAATGGAAATTGGCAATCATGGGGGGAAGTCACATCTTCTGTACATCATTAAATGCCAAAATAGCTCCTTGAACCCTGCTGATGGGTCCTGGAGTGGCTGGGGCTGAGGAAAGGCTGGGCAGGAGGAAGATGAGGGCGATACTCAAATGTTTCCTGCTGCTGAGGTGGGTGATTGTGAGAAACCCCTTGTGATACAACTCAGTGCCTCAGAAAGGAGAGATTGTGTGTGCTTATCTGGAAGTTCCCTTTCCTGCACGCTGATAACATTCTGAGGAGAGTAAAAATAGGAATTGCCATCCCCTGCCTGGTGTTATCACATTGGGAACAGGTTTTCTATCGCTCCAGCTGATGGAAAAATATATTCCTTCAATAATATTTAACACAATCTCTGGTGTTCATGAAGCAGAGTTGTATTATATGGGATGTGGAATGGGGGAACTGAAGGAAATAACTTGTTCACTCTTATCAGGGATCCAAGTCTGGATCCCAGGCTACAGCCCAGTGTCCACTGGCACAGGGTGGGAAGGGGGTTCCTGCTTCTGTTCCCACCACACTGGGCAAAATTCTTGGGGAGTCTGTGCAATCCTTGATCTCCAGGAGGGGTGAGAGCAGCACCTGCCATTCCCTGGCTCCACGAGGGGCTGCCTCACTCATCCCAGTCTTTCTGCTCTGTTTATCTTCCCTTTTGCCCCAGGGAGCCGAGATGTGACAGAATTTTTTGGACAGGAAAAGTTAAAAACTAAACGGAGAAGGCAGACAAAGGCTGAAATAAATGAATCAGTGGTGGTGATGTTTTGTCTGTCTGAGTGAAGGCTGTTGTGGTTATATCAGTGTCTTCTTCCAGCTAAAAATTGTTAACAGGTTTCTGCCTGTTCTCAGCTACTTACTCATGCCCCTGAGCTGCTGCTTACTGAGGATGTAAAACAGAATTTGTGGGCTGTAAATCCCATCAGGGAAATGTTTCCTTCTGAAGGGCTCTTGCCTGCCTAATTTGGAAATTTATTTATTTATTTTAGACCAGGTAGTTTCTTGGCCTGGCACAGCAAGCACTGGTGCAGGGGGGCTGAGGGAGGTCTCAGCTGCAGAGGGAGGGGACAAGAGAAGATGGGAAAACAGAAAGGAGCCTTTGATCTTGGATTTTGTTTTTGTGCTGTTTGTATTCCTGCACTCTTGTTTTTCCAGTGCTGTGAGCTGTGCCTGCTTTGTGTGATGCTGAAAAGAACATTCCCCTGTGGCTTTGGGGTGTTTTGGACAGATGGGGTGACTATGGGGTGTTATAAATGCCTGTTGGGTGTTTTAGATGGCTGTGGGGTGACTATGGGGTATTTTAGATGTTTTTTGTGTGCCTGTGGGATGTTTTAGATGCTTATGGGGTGTTTTAGATGGCTGTTGCATGGCTCTGGGGTGCTTTAGATGGCTTTTGGGTGTCTGTGCAGTGTTTTGGATGGCTGTTGGGTGTTTTAGATAGTTGTGGGCTAACTGTGGGGTACTTTAGATGGTTCTAGGGTGATTTAGATTGCCATGAGGTGGTTTAGATGGCTATGGGGTGGCTGTGGGATGGTTTAGATGGTTATAGGGTGATTTAGATTGCCATGAGGTGGTTTAGATGGCTATGGGGTGGCTGTGGGGTACTTTAGATGGTTCTAGGGTGATTTAGATTGCCATGAGGTGGTTTAGATGGCTATGGGGTGGCTGTGGGATGGTTTAGGTGGCTATGGGGTGGCTGTGGGGGTGATCATGAGGTGGTTTAGATGTTTATGAGCTGGTTCAGCTGGCTCCATTGCAATGGGTGGCCGTGTCCTTGTAGATACCACATGAAGACCAAAGTGAAGAGATAGACCAGGAAGAATAAAACCCTGTTATTGTAGGGTTTGGGTGAGACCCAGCCAGGAGAACTCAGCCTGTGAGGGCACAGGGGCTGTGATGGAGCAGTGCCAGGAGGTGCCTTGGACAGAGGGCCTGGCATTGCCCAAACCCCGAATTGTGATGGGAGTTTGTTGCTTTTCCATTTGAGAGCAGGGAGCTGGTCCTGTTTGTGCTCCATGGGACACAGCTCTGGCTGTCCCAGAGGAGCTGCTTGGCTCTCAGGATGCTTTCAGGAGGAGAATGTTCCCAAACTCCAATGTTCTCCCTGGATATTGCAGGATGAAGTTGTTTCCGAGATGGTCAGCGCCACAGATTGGTGCAGAGCTGAGTCATCAATTTTTGCTCCTGGTAATTTGTTAAATAACTACTTAAAGCTCTTCATTAACAAATATATCTTGGCTATTTAAAGGAAAAAAGCCTGTCCTCTGCGCACATCTCCTGTTGTCCTCTTCAGAATTGCTCCCCTGACCCAAAGGTAGATGCAGAGCTCCTGCAGCAGAACCCAAAAATGTTTGCTGCAAACACACATCCCTTGTTAAGCAGTATTTACATAAAACATGCTGACACCACTTTGGGGAGATTGAGTAGGATGCTTTCTCAGCTGTTGAAATTTGCACACTAGATGGAAGATGTTTTGATTAAAAGAAGGGTTAGCTGAATATTTTTTTCCCATTTATTCCCATGTGTCAAAATCAAAGCAGAGTTTCTTCAGGCGTTTTGCCCATTTTCTTTTTTTTTTTTTCCTGTTCAGTTGTTTGGATTCTTTCCCTTAAGGTTGGGATTTTTATATATATTTTTTTTTATTCCTCTTAGTGGAGGAATTCAGTTATTTAAGGAGATAAATACATATTTAAATGCCTTTTAGACAGAAATAAACACACTTACTGGGTTTAGCTTCCTGTTTAATTTTAGGAGCATCTGTAAATTCATTCTGGAATTTATTGGGTAGGCAGTGGTGAACTGGGGACAGGCAGAGGGAGACCAGGGAGACTTTCCTGGAATGTCCTCCTGCTGGAAGAACAGTAGGGAAAAAGATCACAGTAATAAAGTTATTTTAGTTCTACACATTCTCCTTCCTTGTGACTCCTCTAATCTGAAGCCATTGCTGTGATAACGTTTTTACTACATGGTTACTGAGCTTATTTCTTGAGCTGTATTTCAAAAGCCTCCTGTCAAGGAGAACTCCAACTTTCTTAATCAGTGTTGAAATGACTTCTTAAAAGCCTAAAATGGAATCCTGTCTTTTCTTTCCCCCTGCAGTGAGCAGAAACATTCCCTTTGTCATGGCTTTTATTTTTATTTGCTCTGTGAGGGTGCGAGTGCCTCTGGCCACTCAGAAACTGGAGCAAAATCTTTTTTTAGAAACTAGAGCAGAATTTTCATAATAAACCTGATCTCGTGCAGTTTCAGAGCCTCCTTGGGGGGGAAGTGAGGGAAGGAAAGTGGAATTAGGGAGGGTTATAAGCAATGGAACTTCAAGGATCCTCATTCTAAAAACTCTCTGTGGATTTGCTGCTGCGGCCTGGATTAGAAGACCCTTTAATTTGCTTTTAATTAAAATTATTTTCATTTATTCCGTGCCTTCTTCAAAGGTCCCCAGGCACCTCCCAAACTTGTGATGATGTGTATGAAGTGCAAAATGCATATTCATGTGGTGCTGAGATTTCACGTGGAAGTTGAGGATCAAGAAGAGTTTTACCCTCCTTTTTTTTTTCCTTTTAGAGCCTCAATTACAGAGCAGCTTTTAAAGCACTGTAGTTGTACATGTTTGATCTCAATGAGTTGTAGTCCAAAGTGTAAACATTGACCTTCCATAAATAGCTTATCTGGATACTGTATTTAAATAGCCCAGGCTTTATTTTTGCAACCTCATTCACTTGGAGGGGAAAAAAAAATCATGTAAATAGCTTTCTGTTTTTCTTTTTTCACAAAGGAAATGCACCTATTGTAGAAAATTCCAAAAGGAAATGTTAGATTAAAATGGAAACTGTTGCATGGCTTGTATGCATGATTAGGTTATGTTAATTTTCTTTTAAATAGCTGATCTCACTACAATTTAAATATTAAAAAATGAAGAAAACTCTATCCTAAAGTTGGCTGTGCTACATTTTACTTGTGTACTCCACAATAACTACTAAGGAAGAGAAGAAATAGGGGAAAAAAACCCTGTATTTTAAATGACTTTTGTGATGGTTTCTTTCTTTTTGATTATTTGAAGCATTAAAGCTGGGATCAGCAGAGAAACCTGAAGAAGTCCAAGGAATAGTGGGGATAATGCAGCTTCAGGGATGAATTTGATGTCCCTGCTGAGGTGACAGTGCTGGGAGAGAGCAGCACAGGGAGGGGGAGGATGACAAGAGCAAGGAATTTTTCCAGAGCCTTGAGAAGTTGTTACGTTGGTTCTTGTTGTGGGAGAAGCAGAAATTGTAGTGGAGGAGATGCTGAGGTTGTTTTCCTGCTCTTTTGAGGTGGGGGTTGGTCTCTTCTGCAAGGAACAAGGGACAGGACGAGAGGAAATGACCTCAGATTGTGCCAGGGAAGGTTTAGGTTGGATATAGGAGAAATTCCTGCATGGAAAGGGCTGCCCAGGGTGGAGTCCCCATCCCTGGAGGGATTGAAAAGCCCTGGGGATGTGGCACTTGGGGACGTGGGGCAGTGGTGGCCTTGGCAGTGCTGGGGAATGGTTGGATTTGATGGTCTTGGAGGGCTTTTCCAACCTAAACAATTCCATCAATTGGGAATTTTGACAGCTCTGAATTAAGGGTGGAACAGTTTGCAATGCCCACAGTCTGCTGGAGGCAGAATTTCCCTGTGTGCTTCCAGGCAGTTGTGCAAATTCAGGGGCTGTGCCATGAGTTTTTAATACCCAGTATTTAAGGGGGAAAACCAGAACAAAATCCTTCAGAACAATACAAACATGTTTATTTCCTAATGAAGCTGTGTCTTGAAAAAAATGGGTCTTGTGCTTTCAAAGAAGAAAACCTGAAACTTTTGCTTGCTTACAGAGTGTCTGAAAGTTTGGGGTAGCAAAATGGCATTTTTGAGGATGTCACACCAGGACTGTGAGCAGCATATTTTCCCACAATACCCTTTTTGTTCCCTACATGAATGCAGCAGTGTTTGCTCCTACGGGGGAGTTGCTCATGAGGAGTTCACAGAGCTCACTCAGATCCTCAGAGGAGGGCACAGGGCACAGTTTGGCTGAGCATGGAATTTTGGGGGGTTTTGGGGGTTTAACTTTTGAAATATTGCAATCCTTGCATGGGCAGGGACACTTTCCACTATCCCAGGTTGCTCCAAGCCCTGTCCAACCTGGCCTTGGACGCTTCCAGGGATGAGGCAACACCTGAATTATTCAATTTAAGGCTTATGGGTTTGTTTATTTACTTGTTTTTCTTCCACCCTTGTTTCCCAAGCCTGTTCCTCATCTCTTGCTCTACAACAAAACCCGTGAAGTCTCAATATTATTTTCTGCTATAACTGATCAATAAAGGTGACAGCTGTTGTTTGGGACATCAGTGAGACAGGTTGTAAGGCAAAGTGTCCCCTAAGGGCAGGTACTCCTCCTTCCCCTGCTGTGTCTTCTCCTGAAGCAAATTCCTGATGGTTGAGTCTGTCTTCAGACCTGGAGTGACTTATTTCCAGTGAGAAGTTGCTTGCAGACTTTGACCTAGAGAATCCATGGGTTTCTGTTTTGTGGAAACACGTTAGGCAGTAGGAGGATTGTATATTCAAAATCCACTTAGCAAGTAAAGCTGGACAGGCCTTTTATTTTTTATTTTTTTTTAGTTTTTCATGGACTCACCTTGAGTAAGAGTTAACTGAGCTAGATAGATGGTTATAAACCATTTTGTGGTGTTCTGGTGCTCTGTAAATAATAATAAATGACTGGCTTGGGGGTGTGTTCATCTGAGACCAAGGGACGTGCTGGTCAGGGTGATTCCTTGTGGAATTTTAGGCTGTTGGGATGATGGAGTTGGTGGCAGCCATCCACATCCAGCTTTATTAAGAGCCAGTTTATGCCTTTGTGGTGAAACCCACCCCAGTTGGGTGTTTGAGATGACTTTTAAGCCATCTGTGTTGCATCTCTGTGTTCCATTGTTTCATCCCAGCACAGATGCTGGGAAATGACCGAAAGGAGTTGTGTGGAACTCCTGTACCAATTGTTATTCTCTTGGAAACGAGGATGGTGTTGTTGTGTTCTGGCTCTGGATGGAACAGGCTTCCTACAGGAACACCAAACAGCACAGGAACACCAAACAGCACAATGTGCAGCTGAGTGTGACCCCAAACGTTGTGTGGGAGCTCTGCTCTCCATCCCTTCAGTGGTGCCACCACCCTGTGGTGTCAGAGAGTTGTGATCTCCAGGAAAATGGCATTTGGGCTGCGTGGGCATCATGGAAATGCAGCTGATGGGTCGATCCTGCTGGCCTGCAATGGAGCTTCAGGATAAGAGAAGAGCCTGTAAATAATTCCGAGCTGGTGAACCCTGCAAGGCTTCCCCATACCAGCATTCCCTGGAGCACTGAGGGGAAGGGATGTGCAGGGGACATTCCCTAAGGGGTTAGGCCAGGTCAGCTCTGGAGCAGCTTCACCTCTTGCTGCCCTCAGGAGCTCCTCTGGGGTTTATCCAAAGCTAGAGGTGCAGCAAGCGCCTCTGTGTTGTCATTTCATTCGTGCGTGAAAGGAAGCTCCTTAATGAGCACGGAGCAAAAGTCATTTTCATAATGACTGCTCTAAAATACACTCATGAAATACTGATGGCTGTGCCTGGCAGTTCCTGGAAAACTGAGACTGAGGCCCAGCTTTGCCCAGGAGATTGGCCCAAGTGGTGTCCAGAGCTCATTGCCAAGCTCAGCTTTTCTGTGGTCCATTCTGAATGTTTCTTGCAGCCTTTCTGATAGATGCAATTATTTCAGGTGGAAAAGGGGGCTTAAAAAAACCCTTTGGGAGTACATGCAAGCTGTCTTCAAGCATTTCTTGATTTGTTTTATTTTTTGAGGGGAGGTTGTGGATCCCTTTTCATGGATATTTGGGATATAGTTGCACTCCTGTCAGGGAGCATCCGAGCTGAACTGTTTGTATTTCTGCTGCAGTGAGATGAGGTGGCATTTCCAAGTTCATCTCCCTCGAGTGCTTGAGGCAAATGGTCAAAACATCAGCAATTGCAGTCTGCTGGAATAACTGAGGGGTGTAAAGCATTTTATATTCATCAAGCAGCAATTTCTGTTGGGGTTTTTCAGAGATCCAGTACAAGAGCTGGATGTTGGTTAACATAGTCCCGATTTTGTATTCTGTGTGCATCTAAAACATCCTAACAAACATCCTTAGGACATCAAAACCGTGGAAAGCATGCAAAGCCTGACCTCTGAACACAGTGTTTTCTTCCTGTTTACATTGGCCCAGGCTTGTAAAAAAATGATTTCTTTTGCTGTACAGACGATTACCAAATAAGTTCACATCTGTGGAAGCTTGTCTGAGGTAGATATTGGAACTTGGCTTGTTCTGCAGGCTCTTGACCTTCCAGGAGATCATTCAGGACTTTGGTGTGATAACATCATCTTACCACTGCCCACAAGGGGGGTCAAAACGAGCTGTCTGTGCCTCAGCAGGGAGCAGACTCCTCATTTAATCCTCACAAACAGGAGAGTGAAGATGTTTGCACATCATTTTCCACTGGATATTGCTCAGCCATCCCTGAGCAGCATCTCTGGCCGATGGGATGCAGTGCTGGCTCAGCAGCTCAGCAGATGGCTCTGGTGGGCAGAGCAGTTGCTGTGCTGGAGGGGAGGGATGTGCAGAGGGACATCCCAAATCCTCCTGGGGCTGGCCAGAGCCAAATTCAAGGATGTGAGGCTGGGAAGTCCAACCTGGAGGAGAAGGGTGGGGGATGAACAGGGCAGGAAGGTCATGGAGAGGACAGAGCTGAGCTCTACCCCAAAGTGCAGAGCTGCTGTGAGAGCAAATTGCAACTGGGTTTTGGGGAGAAGAAAATTCCCTGTGAGGGTGGTACAGGAGCCCTGGGGTGCAGCATCCTCTCCTCAGAACCCCCAGCAGCCTGGAGCTCAGCCCTGCTTCCAGCAGGAAATTGAGCTGGATGATCCCAAAGGTTCTTCTCAGCCTCAGTTTTTTTTGTCTCACTGAGCACTTTAGTCCACCTGAAATCCTCTCCAGGAAGCTGTACATGAAATGCAGTGACTTGCTGCTGCTAATTGTGAATTAAGGGAAAAAAAGGCAAAAAAAGAGTCCTTGGAATGACTTAGGAAAGGGGATTCACAACTCCAGCTGCACTTGGGCATGTACAGTATTATTTCAAAATGCTGGAGTCCTGACACTTTTTGTCTTCAATCTGCTTAATTTATTCATTGTTTTTAGTAATTATCATTAGTCTGAGCAAACGTTTGGCATTTCTGTTCAGAGTGTATATTGACAATAGTGGGGCTGGTCACAGTAGGTGTTTGTGCTGTTCTGTGGGAGTTCACTGCCTTAAAACATCCTGTGGTTACAGTTGTTCACTGAATTATGTTTTAAATTAATCTCATGAAGGAGCTGCATTTTTATGTTTCTGTTTTAACCATGCTGGTGCAGTTTGGGAAATAAAAACTATTCTGTTGATTCAGGGCAAAGTAAAATTTGACATTTAGGTAATGTTGAAATTGCCAGTGCTTATAACAGACTGTAGGGCAAAGGGAGAGCTCAGCTTAAATGTGAAAAAGGATTGTTTTCCTGGAATGGAATTCTGATCCATACACTTGGCTTAGGGAAGTAAAAGCATCACTGCAGTTCAGAGCTTAGGAATTTAAATAAATAAGTCAATTTTGGTCAAGATAGTACAGTTATGTCTTAAAATACATCTGCTTTTGTGTTGTTAGTGATGCATTTTGGCTGAGCATCCCCTAGTGAAGTCTCAGAGAGGTAAAAGTCACATGTCTATAATGATTTTATTCAGAATTTTTGTTGGAGCAGGGAAGGATTCCCCTTTTCAGAGCAGAAACCTCTGCAGGCATCATTATTGACAGAAAATGTATTTAGGGTGGATCTTCCTGGAAGGACAAGTTTGGGAAGCTGCACAGAAAATAATGCAGGTTAGGTTCAAATGATGTTCTGCTGGGGGAATCCTGGTTTGGGAAGGCTCATGGATGAATCACTGGAAAAGCTCCTGTGGCCTCTTTTGCTGACAATGAAGTCAAGTTTTATATTTTATATGTATATATTTATATATTTTATATTTCTGTTTTATCTATGCAGTTTTATATTTTCAAAAATGATCTTTCAGATGTGTCCTCCATCACAGCACAATTGATAGTGCTTACATTTTGTGAAATACGGAGAAACCCCCCCCTCCAGTGTCTTGTTGTTCCAAAATTCATGTTTTTTTATCATTACTCATGAAGCAGAAGTTTTGCTGTACTACTGAAGAATCGAGTTGTACATTGTTTATAGAAATACTCCCTGCAGGTTCATCTTTTGCTGGCTCAAAGGCACTTTCAAAAGGGCTTTGCCTTATCTCAGTAGCACATCTTGGGAAGTCATTTAGTGAGCAAATTGCCTGTTAATTGCCTTGATCTGCTGGTGAGAAAGATGCTCAAAATGAACTGTTCTTAATCACGATATCAAAATATCCGTTCTGTTCTATTAATTAGCATGCTGTGAAATAGGATATGTTTTTTAAGGAAGCTACTTAAGCTGATCTCGTTTGCTTTTTATTTTTAGTTAATGCCTTTAGTTGGTTCCCTGGAAGAATCAGAGTTCTGTGCCTGAATGTGAGAAAGGGAAAAGAAAGTTTCTAGGATATCAGTGGATGATAATATTAAAGATTTTTCCATGAAATAAATGTTGAGGAATCTCTTAGGATTTCCTGTTATCCAGAAAAGTCCTGTTCAGACACTGGGGAGGGGTCACTTCATAGGATGTTTATGGTTATGTTTATGATTTATTTTCACTTCTACAAATCCACTTTATAGGTTTTACTTGACCTGTGGATAAAAGGGAGCCAGTGTGTTTCCATTTTGTGTGTTTTTGGTTTTGTTCTTATTTTAAAGTGCTTTTGTGCACAGTAGGATTGGCTTAGTGTTGACCTGAGTTTAGTGACCATCATTTTTAGGGGTAATTAGCCTTGGCTCTCTGCTCTCCAGAAACATATAGTATTTTTATATACATCTTTATGCATCTTAGTTCTGTGGTATGGCCAGAAAGCTAAAACAGTAAAACAGGTGCAAAATCAGCCTGAAATGAGCTGAAATCCCATTAATTTGTCCAGTTTATTTTTAAGCAGCATGACTTGGTGGCCTTTCAGGACAGGAATGTGGTGCACTTGGAATCTTTAGGAATCCTGGACTCCTTCAGGTTGGAAAAGAGCTGTAACATCATCAAGTCCAACCATTCCCCCACCACTGCCCCTGTCCCCAAGTGCCACATCCCCAGGGTTTTTAAATCCCTCCAGGGATGGGGACTCCACCCCTGCCCTGGGCAGCTGTGCCAGGGCTGGACAGCCCTTTCCATGAAGAAATTTTCCTTAATATCCAATTTAAACCTGCAGGTTGAAGGTGTTTCCTCCCATCCTGTCCCTTGTTCCCTGGGAGCAGAGCCTGACCCCACCTGGCTCCTGCCAGGGATTTGTGCAGAGGGAGAAGGTCCCCCCTGGAATATGAAATAAAAGGAACTGAGGTGGTGATTTCTGTTAAGAACTGCTCTGGTGCTGCTTCTGATAAGGCTGAGATCAGCTTTTTGAGACAGCTAACTTGGAAAATGATGGCTTTGTCTGGAAAGGCAGATCACAAGCACCAAATCCATGTGCCCCAGGGCAGCTTTCCTGGCTGATGTGACAGGGAAGGGATGAGTTTCAGGTACAAACTGCAGAGCTGTTAGGAAATGCAGCTTTGTTCAGTTTTTCTCCCTGCATATGTATATATATTTTTTTTTTATATTATTTTTTTCTGTGGAACAGTATGAGAAGCGCTCAGAGCATCCCAAGACTGAGATCTCTGGGATAATCCTGACTGGAGCAGGCAGCCCTGCCAGACACACTGTGCTCAGAGCTGTGTGAGCAAATTATCATCATTTTCTTCTCTTGATGGGAAGAGATTGACTTGGATCTCACAAAATCAGAGCTACCAGTGCATGGGTTTGCAGCTGCCAGGAAGATTTCTGGCCAGCAAATCAGTTCAGCTCTTCATCTAATGAGGCTTCAAGCTCTTCAGGAGTCTTTCTGAGACATCACATTTATTTGCCATTTTCCCAATTTTTCCACAATTAGCAATTGCCTAAGGAAAAGGCCTTGTGCTTGATAGACCAACAAAACACTTGGGTGACCTCTCACCTCACGTTTTCCCACCAAAATGAGTTGGTGTGGCTTCTCAGGATGGATTTCCTTGCTTTTATACATCCCATAGGCTTTAAATGAGTTTTGCCATCTCTCTTGCTCCTTTCAAATGCCTGTAAATAGCTCTCCAGAGCCTGAAAATATAATAGAATTAAAATTATTCTGCCTGGGAGATAACAACCTGGTTGTTTTTTTTCCAGAGGGACCTTGTGCATCTTTTTCAAACACAAAATTTCTGTTCCTCCTTGATGTTTCCCTCTGTACATGAAGCTGTGGAGATGGGATTTGGAAATGAATCTCCTGCAAATGGGATGCAGGCAGCCACTTTTGGGGGTGAGGAGCAATGCAAACAGCAAAATGTGTCCAGGGCAGCCCTTGGGGAGAGTGGAAGGAGCTGAGCTTCAATTTCCCAGGCTGGGTTTTCCCTTGGCTGGGGGAGGCAGCTGCTGTGGGATTCTGCTGATGGAGCATTTGCAGGGAAGAGGGGAAAACTGCAGAAAAAAAAAAATCTCCTGTGACTTCCCCTTCCATCCTCCCCCACTCTTTGCAAGTAGGGTGTGATGAGGCTGAGAGCTGTACATGGAATATTTCGTTTGCCTGCACCACAAGAAGATTTTCTCTGATATTTCCTGGGGTACAAATGCGTGGCCGGGCCTTCTGCTGAATAAAAGAGGGGATTTCACTTTGGTGCAGCTTCAGCCAGTCATTGATCAGCCTGAGCATTTATTTTCCAGTCACAGAAGGAAAAATTTGATGTTATAACGTGGCCAGAGCCTCTCAGGTTATTCCACTGAATCCGTGGGATGAGCATTTATCATATGTTTAAGCCACAAGCAAAATATTCAGCAATCAGGTTTTCCAGCCTCAGGCTGGGGCTGAATTTAGCCTATAAAAAGCTCCCCCTCTTTTTTTTGGCTGATCTACCCTCAAAGAAGAGTCTGACAGGCAACAGAATTCAAGTGATCTGAAAAAATGGGTCCTGTGGGGCAGCAGCTCGTGGGCTTCTCTGCATCAGTTGGAAAGGAGGTAAATAAAAGGAAAATAAAAAGAAATTCTAATGTGTAGGTCTCGCTGAAATGTGACTCAACTAGTTAGCTTGAAGGACTGGAAATTAATCAAAATTACTTTTACAGGCTGTCCATTGGTTAATTTGGAATAAACTCTCCAGGAATATTAAATAGAAATTTAAAATATTAGGGGAGGACTGCAGAACAGCAAAATACAAATTATTTGGGGGGAATATAACTTGGAGGATCTCCTTCCTTGGTGTCCTGGGCCTGTATTTTTTACTGTAAAATGAACATGGGTGATTTGTCTCTGTGAAAATGCCTTGGGATTAAAAGTGTGGGGATATATTTGTGCTTTGAGTGATTGTGATCCAGGGGGAAAAAAAACCCTAAGATCCCTGAACCAGGAAACACAAAGAGCTGGAAAGATACTTGAAATATTCACTGCTTTGAAAGCCTCCTTGTTTTAGAGCAATCAATTTGTTACAGTGTAAGAAGCAATTACTCAAAACATGAGATAAAATGTAAAACAAACAGCAGAAGTGAAAATATTTGGGGGGATGTGTTTATAAATGACACTGCTGAAGATTTTGGTGATGCTGATTTAAACCAGTTTCATCTGAATGGGCTATTGAAAGGAAGTCAGGTTGATTGGTTTAGTTTCATATCCTCTGAGGCTAAAAGTGTCATTTAAGTAATTTCAGAGTGTGGTTTGGCTTGGAAGGCACTTTAAAGCCCATCCAGTGCCATGGGCAGGGACACCTTCCATCATCCCAGGTTGGTCCAAGCCCCATCCAACCTGGCCTTGGACATTTCCAGGGATGGGGCAGCCACAGCTTCTCTGGGCACCCTGAGCCTCCCCACCCTGGCAGGGAATTATTATCTGTAAAATATTCCTGGAGAAAGCCTTGGGAGCAGCCAAGCCCTGTGCAAGTGTGGGTGGGTGTTGTGTCTGGGGCCTGGGGCCACCATGGCCAGGATCGCCGTGGTGCCTTGGCCCGTGGTGCTGCTGTGCTGTGAGATGGGAAATGTCCTTCTCAGCCCAAACTCATCCCTGCTTGTGTTGTGTCCTCGGTGTGTGAGGTGAAAGAAGTGTCACCCAGTGTCACCCCAGCCCTGTGTGGAGCACAAGGCCCTGGCTGTTTGGGAGCTCCCAGGGAACACCAGTTGGGGCTCACACACAGCCCCGCCAGCTCTGTGTTCACAGCACGCCATAATAAACACTGGGCAGGAAAAAAAAGCCTCGTTTTTAATGAAAAACAAAAAAAGCAAAAATCTGCCCTCTCAGAAAACAACTGGTTTGACAACAGGAGGGCCTTTCCAAGGCCATGATTTCAGTGGGTGCTGCTGGTGCTTGGCACGGAAGGAGCAAGGGCAGGACGTGGCTGCCAGACTGGGCCAGGCTGTGGGCTCTGCTCTGCCTCAGCTGCTGCTTTATTTGGGAAAATAAAACCTGCACATTTGGGACTGCATGTCCTGCACAAATGCTGGATTTCTGTTTTATTTTTAAGCTACTTCTTATTTCCAAAATAGCAATATAATTCTTTTTGATCTCAGGTCCAGGATACAGCTCAGTCCAAAGAGTTATTCCCATGGTAACACGCCACGCTTCACCAAGGGGTATTTTCCACCCCAAAATATTTTTGGATGGAATTTCAGCATCTCTAAACATGATGGTCAAATCCACAGCTTTGGTATGTGTTTCACTCCAAGAAGGGTCCAAGTGGGACTGTCCTCTGTGTTTTATGGTGCCTTAGAGGCAGCTGTCAAGGGCTGCTGGGAAAACACTCTGCCATTTTTTTATCCCTGTCCTCAAAAAAAAAGCATCCCTTTATGCAAAAGTCCAACTTGCAAAGTGAGTAAGAGAAATCAATAATGATAGAAATCCCTTAGAAGTCCAAAATTAGGTTTTTGTGAGCTGTAAATACCCCGAGCAGCACTCAAAACTCACTTGTGCTAAATATTCCCCAAGAGGATGTTTCTGTATTATTGCTGTGATTGTTGTGCTGTTACTCACATAGTTTTCTTCAGTTCCTTAGTAAATATGTTCAAAAGTACCAATTCTTTTTTAATGCCATGTCTTGAAAAGAGTTTTCCAGGATTTGAATGCGAAGTGGCTGTGGATGCTCAGTGCTTTGCCAGGGATTTAAAACACATGTACATTTTACACAATAACGCCATCAGGAATTCCAGTGATGATTTTGAAACACATTAAATAGCAAAATATCAGTTTATTCTGCAGAAAACATGACAGCAAATGCATACTGATGCTGACACCAGCTGTCATTGGAAAGCAAATATTCTCTGGGTTGTTTATTCGTAGGCAGCAGGAGCAGCGATGACAGCAGCCGATAGGAAAATCAATAGCTGGATTTTCCATCAGCCCCTGCCTCTTGCCAGACTGCTTCTCCTGAGTGATAACTGCTTCAAATTAGCATGTGTTTGCACACTTGTCTGTTAATTAGTGCTGTCAGGGTCGGAACAAAAGGGAAAGTTGACTGGGAGGGTGGGCAGGCCCTGGCACAGGGTGCCCAGAGAAGCTGTGGCTGCCCCATCCCTGGAAGTGTCCAAGGCCAGGTTGGATGGGGCTTGGAGCAACCTGGGACAGTGGAAGGTGTCCCTGCCCATGGAATGGGATGAGATTTAAGGTCCTTTCCAACCAAACATTCTGTGATTCTGTGACTGTGTTAGGAGCAGATGGGACAAACAGCAAATCCAAGAGAGGTGTGGTGGTGGCAGCGTTGGGGACCAGCTCGTGGGATCCAGGTGATCCTTCCTCAGTGTCATCCCCACTTGGAGTTTGGGCTTGAAATCTCACCTCTTGATTTATTTCTGCTCCTCTTTGCCCAACTACCCTAAATCCATTTCCTCTTCCTTGCCTCTGAGTGATGCTTCAACCTTTACTTCATTGCTTTAAATGTAATGCTTAAAATTACCTGTCTGCTATCTGATTA
The DNA here is from genome assembly GCA_013398175.1 of Climacteris rufus. Taxonomy (NCBI): domain Eukaryota; kingdom Metazoa; phylum Chordata; class Aves; order Passeriformes; family Climacteridae; genus Climacteris; species Climacteris rufus. The sequence continues at coordinate 27,540 of VZRZ01001140.1, forward strand.
AACACTACATGGCCATTTTTTGATTGAATCCAGCCTCCACCAACCTCTTTGTCTCCTTCAAGGAAAGAAGTAGAGAAGGATCTGTGAGGGCTTTGTTCAGCATAGCAGAAACTGCAGCCTTTTGATCCCATGTGCTAATCCTGCTCTGGGGAATTCTTGTACAGGTTGGCATTTCTCTTCCACCTGCAGCTCAAAAGTGACTTTAAAAACGTGGTGTTCAGACCTGGGAAGGGCCCAGAGATGTCTGGTACCAGAGGTGCCCTGTTCTGTGTGCAGGACTTTTCCTTCCTTGGCTTTTCCTGATTTCCCTGTATCCCAGCAGCCTTGTGACATCCATCTGCTCCCATCCAATGCAAGTGGTGCCTTCTCCCTTCCTCCCTGTGTTGGAAGCGCATTTTGCTCTCTTCTTTCACCCACTCCCTCTCTCCAAACCGTGTTTGAAACAAGTGAGGCAGGGATTTACTTCCCAAGAAAGAGGGACTGTGCAAAAGGAGGGAGGAGGTGCCATTATTTGTGGAGAACAAGCGCTTCTTGAAGTTAATTGAGGTGTAGATGAACTTGGCTGCACTCATTAGTGTCAGTGAAACTGAATATGCTATTTGCTAATTGCAGTGAGGGCACACAGCTCTGGAGATCCAGACTACTTGGGGTATTTTTAGCTGTTCCTGCAGTCATCAGCTTCCACTTTTGTCTGTTCCAGGCACCGGGGGGAAAACACAGCAGCCCTTTTCTCCAGCAGGGTCACGCTGTTCCGAGGAGATTTTTTTTCACTTCTTTTTTCACATCAATGGAAAATGCAGTGTTTTGAGCTCTTACAGCTATTCTGGTGAACACTTCTTCCCATCTCCAAGCTGTGATGTTTCTTTCTCTAAGTGTCAGCTCTTGGAGGTGAGCAGGTCTGAGTTGAAATGAGAAACCATCACTCATGATAAGCAGCTGAATATTTTCCCTGGTGAATTCTCCTCAATCTGAATTCACCATGGGCAGGGGAGTTGGAACTGGCTGGTCTTTAAGGTCCATTTCTGCCCAAACCATTCTGTGACTGGGCTGAAGCTTCTCCTTGGCTGTTGTGCTATGGCTCATCCACAAATCTTTTCTGTTTTGAAGGAACTTTGCTGTTTTTTCTCCAGGTGAATTTTTTCTAAATGGTTTGAGGTTGGTGGACCCAGACTGACCAAAACAGAAATGATGGAAGCAAACATGAGCCCCAGCTGAGCACGGGCTGGGATGGAGCAGGGGAATGGCAGGAACAGCCCCTCCTGTCTCCCAGACCATGCTGCAGCAATAATTGAGTGTATTCAGCTGTACTCCAGCAAGGTTTGCAGCTCATGGGCAAATTTGGGATGGAAGGGGGAATGCCATGCACAGTAATGTACCTGGTGTGTTGAAATGGTGTAAACAAGGTCTGGAGGAAGCAGAACTTGAATTTTCCTTTGCTCTCAGTCTGTAGGGTCGGAAAAGTCCTTGGCATTGTAAATTAGGGCATATGGGCCTTTCAGGTGGCTTATTCATGGTGCTAACCTTGTGCAGTGTTTGTCTCGTTCAGAAAAGCAGCTGTGATATCCATGTGATGCTCATTGATGTGGGCACTTAGTCTTACCCAGTCTGTGCACTACTTAAATAAAAAATGGAAATATTTGTTCATAATTTATTTGTTGTTTTAATAATAGTATGTTACTAAATATTATCTGATATAATTATTCTGACAATATTATGGAATAGTATTTGTTTAATATATGTAGTTATTTAATATTTATTACTACAAAGTCACCAGGCTTTGCTGTCTGCAGCAGCAGCACTCGAGCATATGTTTGCTGTCAGGTTGGTTTGCAGAGGAAAACCTTCATGTTCCAAACCACCCGACTCTTGTGGGCTCTGTGTGTTCAGGAGGGGGAGCAGCAGCCCCAAGAGCTTTGTCTGCAGGCACAATTCTTCTTTCAGTGCTGGGGGTTCCTTTTCCTTCAGCTTCTTCAGGATTTTCCCAGTATTATTATACCCCATGGCTATCAGTATCTGCTCATATAGTAAATTCATAATTTATTACTGGGTTCTTTAGATTACTGCTGTGTTACCTGGCTTGCTGAGCATGATGTTTAATGATCTTTCTGAGGGGCAGGAGTCACTTTGCTCAGCAAGACAAGGTGGGGGCTCTGCCAAAGCCCAGCCGGGCGTCTGCGCATCGTGCTGACAGAGCTGCTGTGCAGGATAACCTAAAAACACACTTTGAACCAGCTTCAGCTGAATTGGTGTGACCTCTTTTCTTTTCAATGTGATCAGTACAAGGAAAAGGAGGTAGCTTTATGTGTTCATTTTGATTTTCAATGTGTGCAGTCCCCTCGCGTTTGTGTTCGAAGGGCACCACGTTGAACAGGCCTCCCTTGCTGGGGCAGGGGGGTACAGGTGACACTGCTGCCCTGAGCTGCAAACCAGTTCATTAAGGAGATGGAATTGGCTTTAAAATAGAATTCTTAAGGTTGGGAAAGACCTTCAAAACCATCAAGTCCAACTTTCAACTGAATCCCACCGTGCCAACTCAACCATATCACACAGTGCCACATCCAGTCATTCCTTGGACAGCTCCATCATCTCCCTTCCAATGTTTCAAACTCTTTCCATGGAGAAATTGCTGCTGCTGTCCAAGCTGAGCCTCCCTGGCCCAGCCTGAGGCCGTTCGCTCTGCTCCTGTCCCTGTTCCCTCGGAGAAAATCCCAAATCCCCCCTGGCTGCCCCTCCTGGCAGGAGCTGTGCAGAGCCAGCAGGGCCCCCTGAGCCTCCTTTGCTCCAGGCTGAGCCCTTCCCCAGCTCCCCCAGCCCCTTCTCCATCCCCATCCCCTTCCCTGGACACCTCCAGCCCCTCCAGGTCTTTTGGGAAGAGCCCAAAACTGCCCCCAGGACTGGAGGTGCCTCCCCAGTGCCCAGCCCTGCCCTGAGCCTCCTGGCTCCTCTGGGGCCATTTGATTTCTCATGAAAAGGAGATTTGATTATGGAAGGAAGAGAACCAAACCAAACCCACAGTGTGGTGGGGACTTTTTGGTTTGCCTGTGGGGTTTTTTTGACTTTCAAATTTGTGAGCATGTCTTGGCACACAGTTCTTCTAAGTTTGGCATCAGGAAGTATTGAAGTTAGTCTGACTTTCCTTAGTTTAATAATGTATTTTCTATTGGAAAGGTGTGACTCCAGGATGTAAACTGGCTTGTGCTGTATTTTCATTTGGGATTGTACACTCTGAAAGGCAAATAATTTGTAAATAGTGGGGGAAATGTATGTGTATACATAGACAGGCCAGGGATCCAATCCTACCCTGTCCTGATTTTCCAGAGTCACTGTAGGTGATGTGATTTTTTACTTTGATCTCCCTGAACTGATGAGTTGGAGCCTGTTGTCCTACATGACACCTTTTAGGAATGTTGTGATTCAAAGCCTTACTTTGGACAAAGGTGCTGCTCAGTGCACTGAAAGCCAATCTAACTGGAAGTTAATGTCATTGCAATATTGGGAATAAACACATCTCTTGTTCCATTCCAGCAGTAACTTTGCTGGAATAAATGCAGAATGTTCTCAAGTGGATATTTTAATATGCCCAAGTTGTGCAGAACAAGAGGAGCGCTGCAAACCTTGTCTTGGTGGGGGGAAACTCCAGGACAAGAAGTGAATAAGGGTCAGTTCTGTCCCTTTTGAGGTTTGGGAAATGTTCCTAGGTGGCCATTCCAGGTGTCAGCTCCTGGCAGCACGTGAAGCATCAGCTGCTTGTGGTCCTGCCCTGAACCCCAGGAGAACACAGAGGCTCTGGAAGGACCTGTGCCCTGCCCACAGAAACCCCAGCAGCTCTGTTGCAACATCACCATGGCTATTATTATTATTATTATTATTATTATTATTATTATTAGTGTTTATTGCAGCCCTGGCACACCTTTGTTCCAAAGTTTCCCTGCAACAAAACCAAAGGGCAGTGGATGTTTCTCTAACAGTCAGATGAAGGTGTTTGTGAACTTCAAGAGAAATAATTGGGATTAAGCCATAAAGTACAGAAGAAATGCTGCATTGATTAACACTTATCAAGCTATGAAGTGCAAGATTAAAAAGAGTCTGTTGTAGTGCTCAAATTTGTGTACAGCCCCATGGAATCTGTAAGGGGTGTATAAAATCAGCATGATTCTGTGCCTGAAGTTTAAGGTCTCGATTTTGGGGTGTATTTTACAACACTGGAGGAATTATCCCTGCATCCAGTCATTTCCTGAGTGTGAAAACCCTATTTTTTAATATTGGGCTCCTTTGCCAGTCCTTAAGTTCTCTCTATTTCTTTATAAAATCTCTGAAATTGGTTTTGGTCTTTTTTTAAAATTTTTTTTTCAATCAGGAAGTTTTTAAACTACTTAAGCTATCTAAGAGAACCCAAAACCATGTAAATAAAAACGAGGAGTTTGATAATTGCAAAAGCAGCATGCTGGTGAGTCACAGCTTATTTTGCATAGAATTATCATTTCTTTTCCTCTTGAGCTAAGAAGCTGAACTGTGTGAGAAAATACCATATGATGCTGCATATGGCATTTTAATAACACCTATTTCACATGGCTTCTGCTCAGCCAAACCCATCAGTGTGAAATGGAGAATTTTGAAGACGTATTAAAATTTCTAATGGGAACTCAAGTTTGCATGGTAAGCGAGATCAAGAGTTTGATTTTTTTTTTTTTTTAATTTAGTTCTTTGTATTTTAAGAGGGGTGAGTCCTGTGCAACTCAGGAACTATTCCTTGTGGTTATTCCTTTGTTGGCATTTCCCAACTTGGGTTGCTGGGGTGTGGGGCTGTGCTGGGGCAGTGTCCTTCCTTAGGCTTAGGTATTTTAACAGGTAAAACTTGATTTTAATGCAGTTCATAGTGTTGGTGTGGGGAAATAAGGTGCTCTCAGTATTAAAAATTGCTGCTCTGCATGGTTGGATTTATCTTGGGTTTGCCCAAACTCCTCGAATGTTTTGGTTTCAAACCCACATCCAAAAGTTTTTAGGTCCTTAAAGACCCTCAAAGCTCCAGTGAAATTTTCCAAACTATCAAAGCACCAGAGTTCCTATCTAAGATATAATACAGGATTTTCCCAACCCTGGAATGTCCCAGGCCAGGTTGGAGAGGGCTTGGAGCAGCCTGGGACAGTGGGAGGTGTCCCTGCCATGGCAGGGGTGGCACTGGATGAGCTTTAAGGTCTCTCCCAACCCAAACCATTCCATGATTTTTACCCTTCTCCAACTACATTTATATTTTATTTGAAGACCTGCTGTGGTATTTCCCACCTGTGGTATGTAGAAGTAAATAAGAACTGGTTCTAAATGATAAATACTGTGAATTCATCTGTGGGAAAACTACTTTTCTCACAGACATTTTAGACTTTGAGGGAAGAGGGAACTTGCTGTAATATTTTTAGCCCTCTACATGATTTGGGAAGTTCTGCTTTCACTATAGTATCTAAAAAGAGTTTCCAAGACTTACTCTGAATTCAAGAAGATAAGGAGCAATCATGACTCAGGAAAACTTATTTTCTTAAGTGTAATCTTAGCGTTAGGCTATTTTCAAGAAAAATATTTAAATTACATATATTTAATGAAACTTGCCTTTGCTAAGGTGAAGAACTTGGAATTGGCAATAAAGACCTGACCTCTACACCTTTCCTCCCATTATTAACTTTTGAAGCCTGTGGTGGTTTTCCTCTGTTTGTTTGTCCATGGCAAGAAGTTGCCAGTGGGATCAATCAGCTCCCTATGCCATTTCCTTGCTGGAAAAGTGGAAAGTTTTGGATCTTTTTTCATGTATCTGTAGATAAAATGAGTATTGAATATTCATCATTTTGATCATGCAAACCTATTCTTTTAAAAATTGTCATTGTGTGGATGTGGCACTTGGGGACATGGGTGACGTTGGGTTTGATGATCTCAGAGGGTTTTTCCAGCCTCAATGATTCTGTGATTCCAGAAATGAAAACCTTTCTGGTTTTTAGCCAGAAGTCAGTATGGCTGAGGCCAGCATTCCCATTTGCAGCCCAGTGTAATTCCCTTCCTGAGAGGTGGAGAAGAATCCCTGGCCACGCTTCCAGAGGGAATTCAGTCAGTGCTGGCTGCAGTCTGTGGAATGAGCAGGTCCCCAAGGACACTTTAAAGTATAATCAGTGTTGGAAGTGACATTTTTACAAAGAGCTGGGCCCAGGTTAACATCAAACCAGACCATTTCCAGCTGCTCTGGAGCATTCCTGGGAATTCTCTGTGAGTTTGCAGTGGAGTCCCCAGAATCTGTGATTATCACATTAGTGATGCCACTATAAAATGCATGTGTGAAACAGCCCTGAAGAAGACTAAAAGATCATTTTAATGCTTTTTGGCTTAAATTTCCAAGGGCTTTGCTGGGTTTGCATGGAGAATTTCAATAAATATGTGTTGGCTGTATTAGCTGCATTAAACACAGTGATGGGAAGGGATTGTAATCCTTTGGTTAACAAGAAGGGAAAAGTATTACAGGCTTAGCTCTTCCATTGCTGGGGCATTAGGCTGCTTTCCACAACGTGCTGAAGTCTTTCCCTAAACTTGATGGACATGTTGAATATAGGGAATCCCTATTTCTTTGGTATTTCTGAGGCATTTCAGCAGATCCATTCAGAATTTTATATTTTATATTTATTTGCTATTGTATATATTTCCCTGCAGTTATTCACAGTTAAGATAATATAATGAAGTAATTACAATGTGGTCACAATGAAGATAATTTCAGTGCAATATATTTACCTCCAGTCTGACTTCAGTGTGGGCTGCAGAGCTGCTCTGCAATTCAAAAGAATATTGAATATTGAGTGTTCTTTTTCCTGTTCCAAATGGCCACATATTCACTTTCCTTGGAAAGCAACAGGTTTCTTGAGTCTAAGTTTTTGTCCTGATTTCAGATGTAATCCTTTCCTCTTTCCCATCTTTCCTTGGTGCCTTGCTTTCTTTGCATGTATTATGTTGCCTTATTGCCACACAAAACTTGGCTTACTTTCAGCTAAGCAATAAACTTCGTGTTGATTAAAAGGAATTAAAGATTATAGGAGTAGAAAGACAAATAAAAATCCTGAAAACGTCTCAGAAACGAGTGTTCAGGCATCACAACAGTGTGCTTTGACAGTTATTTAAATAGAAAACTCACTCTTTTCAAAGTAGTTTTCATTTTGATAAAGAAATGAGCCATAAAATTCTACTTTCAGATCCATATGTGCATTTTGGAAATTGCATGGGAATGTTCTCCTTTTCCAGGGCTCGCTTTTATGGCTTTTTCCAGGTTTTGTTTTGATGTTGAGTCAAAACATTGATGCTCTGGATTTAATCAGAGAATCCCAGAGTGGTTTGGGTTGGGAGGGACCTTCAGTCCCATCCCATCCCACCCCTGCCATGGGCAGGGACACTTTCCCCTGTCCCAGGTTGCTCCAAACCCCATCCAGCCTGGCCTTGGACACTTCCAGGGCCTCCCCACCCTCCCAGGGAACAATTCTTTGGGATTAATTTTGTGTCTTTGAAATACTAATCCCTGCTTTTCCAGGCAATGTGTTGGAATTACTGAAGTGATAAATTTTTGCTTGGAATAATCTATTTAGCTGCTCAAGTGCCACGAGAGCTAAATTAAGCTGAAAATTAGTCATTTATCTCCAAAAAACTGTTCAAACTGAGTGCCATGGACCCACTTTGAGGAGAAGGACTGAAGCTTCACTTTAGCAGGTCAGTGTGTGGATCTCATTGTTATTCAGTTTTCAGAGCCAACCAGGATATAAATATCCAGGAAGGAAAACACAAGGTCAAGTGTAAACCTCTCACATCAAAGGAGGCCATTCAGCATCTTCCAGCATTCATTCTGCTGCTCTCTGATGAGAAAAACATCTTTTTTTTCTTTCATAATGCAAATAAACCAAGCAAACCCAAAAGCTGTGAGCTTAGTAGGGCTAGGAATAGTAAAAGGTGGGAGTTAGGAAATGTGTGGATTGAGTGTCAGGGATGCAGGGGCAGTGACTGACACTGAATCCTTGTGCCACGTTTTTCTGGGAAGGGTTTTGGGGCTGTACTCTTGGGTGCAGCTGGAAATGCGAGCGAGAATGTGCCGTGTTTAAATGTGTTTTTTTTTCCCCCTGCAGATAATATTTCCAAGGAAACTCAAAATGTTGTGACACTCACCGAATTATAACTGCAGCAGAAAGAGTTTATTTTCTAAATATAGTGATGGTATTTAATTTCTCATTCTCTCCTCTTCTTTGGGGCCTCTCCTCAAGTTTCTGCGCTGCTGACTTGGGAGCGTGTGGGCAGCAGTGGAAGTCATTTGTGGATTTGGAGGCTGTACATCAGTTTTACAAGCTGTTCTCCTACCCTGCTCAAATCCTCTGTGGTCCTGAGGCTGGCCAGGGGAGCAGGGCCCAGTTTGCCAGCAGCACCCAACTGGGAGACTTGATAGACCTGGAGCCTCTGGAGCCCTGGAGCAGCAGGAGAATCCCAGTGGGGATGTGCTAAAAAGCTGCCCTTGGCTGGACTCACTTTATGCAGATGTGTCCTACATCAGCATTGTAACCTCTTTTTTTTAACAGGAGCTCTTGCAGAAATATTTGACATGTATAGTTTTGCTGTGTGTATGCAAATATTCATGATGGCCCTTCCTGTCCATAGATTGATGAATTTCAGGCAATTTGCACCCTTTGGCACAGTTTTATTCTTTATGGAGGTATAACCTCATAGGCTGAAATGCTGAATAGTTAAAAGTAACAGGTAACAAATCAACATTTTGGAGAGAGGCCCAAAATAGATGAAGTTCTTTTCTGATTGTCCAGACAAAATGAAGGAGGTTGTGCACTCTCAGTTTTGTGGCTCGGTGTGCAGTGGGATTTCCACAGCTGTGAGCTCCCTGGTACCCAGTCAGATCTCCCAAACACATTTTTGGCACAAATGTCTGTTTTTAAGCATCAGTGAGTAACATGGATTGTTGTGTTCAGTGTGGAAACCTCACAGCACCTTCCAGGATCTGAAGGGGATCCAAGGAAGTCAGGGAGAGACTTTTCACATGGAATTGTGATGGGACAAGGAGTAATGAGTTCAAACTGAAAGAGGGGAAATTTAGGTTACATCTTGGGCAGGAATTGTTCCCTGTGAGGGTGGGGAGGCCCTGGCACAGGGTGCCCAGAGAAGCTGTGGCTGCCCCTGGATCCCTGGAAGTGTCCAAGGCCAGGTTGGACGGAGCTTGGAGCACCCTGGGACAGGGGGTGGAACCAGATGATCCTTCATGATCCCTCCAACCCACACCACTCTGATTTGATCTCCCTTAAGGTTTTCCAACCTCCAAGCTGCCCAGAAAACCCGTTTCAATATTGAAGGCTGCTGTTTCTGTTTAGGTGTCATTGAAGAAAGAAAAATCCTGGTGCAATTATTTAGCAGAGCCATCAGAAGTAAATAAATCCTGCCCTTGGCTGCCTGATCTAATGATCCATATTCTCCAAAGATGCAGCAGCTCCTCCACAGAGAGTCCTGTATTCTGAGTCAGTGGCACAGTTTTTGGAGAAGGCGGGGAAGTCATTGACCTAAATACATGTTTATCTGAGAACTGTTCCATTAAAGGGAGGGTTTTAATCTTGATTTTAGTCCTCTCCATCAGTGGCAAGTTTGGAGATCCCTAAGGTTACAGGACTCGATAAATTTGCATGGATTTTTCTTGTTTTATTCTGTCTTTATTGCAATTCCAGTTTATGTTTGGTTTGATTGTTTATATATTTTAATGTGAATTAGCATGAAGGGGTGCAGCAGATCTAAAGTGCATTGTGTTGGACTGAATGTCATACTTTTCATTAGTTTTTAATTAATATTTTGGTGATTTTCTGGCTGTAACAGTTGAGATTTCCTTTGGACTCAGAAGCCCCACTTAACAATTTTCTTTACTCATGCCATGCTGTCAGTAATTTTTACACGCTGTGAACAGTGACTTTTTGTTTTCTGCTGTTCTCATATTTGTAAGTGGCATCTCTAATGCACTAAAGTGGCTGCAAACCTTCTCTCTGGGGTGTATTTTAGGTTTTTTTTCCACTTGAACTCCCTTGCAGCTGCCTGCCAGCCACTTTCTCCACTCCCCCTGTTACCTGCCCATCCCCAGAGAGCCCTGAGGCTGCTGGTTGTGTTTTGAAGAAAAAGTGGTGATCAGGGAGTTCAGGGAGGCTGGAAAGGGGAGGCAGAGCAGTGATGGGTGTGTTTGCAACAGCCTTGTTTTCTTCTGCACAATTACAACACCAAAAATTGGGATTTCAGCTGGGGGGACTCTCATTGCCTGTTCTTTCCCTGAGCGTGAAGAAGCCTCTGTCACACGGGGCGTGGCTGTAGGATGTTGGTAGTAAAGTATTTGTGAGGATGGAAATCAAATTAAACAATATTTTCATCAAATTTTAATCTATGTGAACAGTTTTCCAGATATCAAGGATGATCAGAGATTTATCTTGGAGGCAGAATAACTTGTATTTGTTGGAAGAACTGAGTGGAAAGGAGCAGAGGACTGGGCAAGGCAGAAACTCTGCCTGTCCCTGTCATCCCCAAGATGTGTGGAGGGAGAGGTGCATATTTGGGGGCAGAAGTTTTGTCCTGCAACTTGAAGGAGAAAAAGGAAAAATCACATTTTGAAAGGAAACTTTCTGTGAAGAAACCATGAGCTAGGGCTGTGCTCTGTAGTGCAAACACTGAGATGCTCACAGATAGCAGGAGTCACAACCCTAATTTTTGCAACTGTAATAACTAGAGCTGACAATACAGCTTGTGTTTGACTACTCAGCTTTGTTCTAATTAATTACTAATTGTTAAGCTCCTGCAGATCAGAGCCTGAGGCTGTTGTCATTGACAGCTGGGATGCTCAGGTGGTGATACTGGGTTTTCAGATAGGAAAGAAAAGGTTTAATTATGTCCCAGTAATGAAATTTATGTTTTCATTCAGGGGGAAAAAGTAGAAGAATGAGACATTAGACAGAAGTTAGGGAAGAATTATCTGTGTGCTTCAACCTTTTTCTGCCTGAAGTGTGCAGCATTGGGACAATTTAATTATGGAAGGCAAATGAAGTTTTCTGAGTTTGTGTATTTGGAATTACAGCTGAGAATGAATTTTTTTTTCAATTAACAGAGTTTAAGGTTTCAAGTGTTTCCTTGAGATACTCAGTGTCCAGGTGCTCGTGATGGGCAGGGACATCATTACACACTGGGATTTTCTGCATGGAATCAGGGAATGCTTTGGGAAAGGACCTCAAAGCCCATCCAGCCCCACCCCAGCCATGGGCAGGGACACCTTCCCCTATCCCAGGGTGCTCCAAGCCCTGTCCAACCCATCCTTGGACACTTCCAGGGATGGAGCAGCCACAGCTTTTCTGGGCACCCTGTTCCCACCCTCCCAGGGAACAATTCCTTCCCAAGATCTAACCCTTCTTTCAGTTTGAACCCATATTACCCCTTGTTATTATTTCTAAAATAACATCAAAATAGGTGGCACCTTAAATCTGCTCAGGGCCTCTGTGTACCAAGTGGCTCTGGATGTGTTTCATCACTTGGATCCTGCTTTTCATGACAAGGAGCAGGATAATGGAAATGCCATCCCAGTGTTTATTCTGAAGGGAAATCCCCTTTCTCCCCAGCCTAGCCTTTGATGAGGGTGGCTGTACCTCTGCTGAGAGGAGATGTGCAACACCAGCTTCCTCAGCAGGGAGCTTGATGTGGAAATTAAAGGATTTTATTCAACGTGCTGCTCTTGGAGAGCCTGACAAGCTGTTGCTTCAGAAAATCCTTGGAATCATAAAAGAATGGGATGTCTGTCATATCTCTGTATCAAACATCAACACCAAAATCCAGATACCTTTTAGTAAGAAAAAAAAAGCAATTCTGCAGTGTTTTAGTAGCTTCCGACCAATGTTATAACAATTCTATTACCCAGCCAGAGCAGTGGTGTGCTTGGTGGTGAACTAAACAAAAAATATAACTGGAAACCTTCAGTTTTGTTTTGAGCCATTTCCTGTATCAGAGTAATAAAAAAGCATGAAACTGGAAGGATTCTTTGTGAGAAAATTGCTGCCTTGCAAGGCCAGAGGCTGAGAGAGCACAGCCCTGGGTTGGAAATGAGGTTTGCATGGGGGCCTGGGAGGGGAGAGGTCCAGAGTGGAGGGGAGTTGGGAATTAACACCAGGAAACACTGGCAAAGTAATTTTTTTTAAAAGTTTTTGTTTGTTTAGGGTTTTTTAAACATCATTTTGATGGTCTTTACCATGTTTGTCAGACTTTCACTCTGTATTTTGGACATTCTGCCATTATAATTAGTTGTATTTCTATCTGGGTTAGTTACGTGGTCCCAAACACCAAGGACAAGGGAGGTGGTTAATTGCTTTTTTCTTTTTTTTTTGGAGGGGGTGTGTTATTTTATTGTGGGGGGTTTATCTGTTTTGTTGGGGTTTTTAATCTCCCACATGAATTCTTCCCATTTGATCAGGGCATCTTTAGGCTAATCCAGTTTCTCATGGGATGTGCACACAAACTGGGACAGGGAACAGCTCATACTGCTGCTCTCACCTCAGAGAAACATAAATCACAGCGTGGTTTGGGTTGGTAGGGACCTTAAAGGTCATTTAATTCCAACTCCTGCCATGGGCAGGGACACCTCCCATTATCCCAGGTTGCTCCAAGCCCCATCCAACCTGGCCTTGGGCACTGCCAGGGATCCAGGGGCAGCCACAGCTTCTCTGGGCACCCTGTGCCAGGGCCTCCCCACCCTCCCAGGGAAGATTTTTTCCCCAAATCCCATTTAACCCTGCCCTCTTTTAGTTTGAAGCCACTGCCCCAAATGGAGCCTGAGCTGGCCGTGGTGGGAGCTGTGGGAAGAGTCCCCACTTCAGCTGGGATTTGAAGAGGTGACAAATGATGTTGTAGAGCTCATCAGGAGCCTGGCTTTGCACTATGAATGGCATTGCTTCCATGAATCCATCAGTTCTTAGGGCTGTAAAGTGATGATGATGGATGGGAGGTGAGTCAGGCACAGGGAAGAGACATCTCCAGGAGTGCAGCTGTCCATGGTTTGTGCAGCTCTGTGTCTCTTTTCAGTGCAGCCATCAGGGATATTCAGAATTTTTGGTAATTTTACCCCAGCTCTCTCTTTGGTGTCAGAATCATTTATCTGAAATGATGTTTAGCTGTCGTGTGACTTGCAGGTGATACCCAGCATAATTTTTAAATTTTTCAGTTCAAATTTTCAGCTAATTTTGCCAGGAATGACAGCAACTAAAACTTATGAAGTGCTTTATCCTTTTTTCTAAGCTGAATATAAAACTATTTTTAAAGCTTATTGTCTACATCATGCAGCTTATATTAAAGAGTGCCTGTGTCCTATAGTAAGGATATATGGAAAAGGTCTGTAACACTTTCTAGACCAAAAATCTTGCCTATTTTCTTATTTATTTCTTATTTCCTATTTTCCTAGTGCCTCACCTCCTCCCAGCTCCTTATTTCTTGTTGCCAGTGCAAGGAGATGCTGCTGAAAGGGTGAAAGCTGTGCTTGCCTGTGCCTGTGACTTCATTTACTTTAAAGCTAATTAAATAACACAACAAAACATTTAGCATGTTTCATTCCAGTGTTCTGGAATATATAGTAATCCATGGGAAAAGGGTTGGGTGGTTTAAGTCATTTATTTGAGTACAGCCTAGACTGGTGCTCTGCTAAGCTGAGCTTAATGGACTGATTTGTGTCCAAGCATCCAAATTTGATGCAATTTGGATTCTCTGAGCAATTTGGTTTTCTCCTTCAATATCTTTCCATGTATTTCCATTGCTGCAAATCCAGGGCAACCTTAAAGTTGGAGAAGTCTGCTGCTCCAAAGACTCAGCTCAGACTGACCCTGTTTTATTGGAGTTTCTCAAATTTCCCAGTCCAAGACTAATCTGAGCTGAAATGATGGAAAATTCAGTGCAGTCCTCCAGAGGTGGTTTCAGTGGGGAATTGCCCTCACAATCTGTATCAGGGGGAGGAGTTGGGAGTTCTTGCTGAATTTATTATCCCCCAGCTGCTGAAAAAACCTTGTTCTAAAGTCATTTTCCTACCCACTGGCTTTTCCAGCCTGTGTCAACATTTTCCTCTTGGGGTTAAATTTTTTATTGTTGTTGTTGTTCCTCTTTCAGAATACAAATTCTTTTTCAGACTTGAGCAAAGAAAAATCTCCCCCCTGCCAGGAAACCTTAATCCTGTGCTATGCATGAAAAGTTGCAGATGGTTTATTCAGGAGGGATTTGATGTTCTCACTGCAGACCAAGGGCATTTGTTAAAGCTTCCAGCACTGTTTGTGGTGCTGCTGAAGGTGGGAGGGGGGCATTGCAGGGATGCAGGCACTCAGCATCCCAGGGATGCTGCCTGCAGTTTCTGGGGGCAGGCTGGAGTGCCTGAATCCCTGGGATTTGATGCAGGCTCCCAGAGCTGCCTGCACAGCCACGCTGCAGGCTTGGATTTTACTTTTCTAATAACTCCCAGGCTTGCTAGTTTAATTTTAATAGTAAATGCAGTTTCTATTTATGTCCTGAGACTCTAGGCTGTAAAGAACTTCAACTATCCCTAGAAATCCGCATTGGTAATGATCTTTTTTTTGAGATAAATGCCTTATTAGCATGCCTGGGACTTAATAATGGATGAGAAAATCAGATGCATTTCATGTCCCAGAGCTGTATTTAGAATTAAAGCTGGTGCTGTTGATGCCATAAGTTTAGTTCTGGGAAGTAAATATATATCTGCTAAGTTAGGGAATGTCAGAGGAAAAGAGGAATAGCAGAGCCTGCTGGCAGATGCTATATCTGTACCACAGGCCATGCTGTTGCTTTAGTTCCTGGTGCTGCAGGAGCAGGGAGCTGCTGTCTGTGCCCAAAACAGCCATTCCAAAGAAATAATGGGAATATCAGGCTTGTGATGAATGCTCAGCCAGCAGCTGATAGGAAACCAGATGTTCCCCGTGAATCTCAGCTCACATTTCCACGTGCTGATGTTGGGATACAACACCAGGCAGGGACCAGGTGCTCCCTGGAATTGGTTGGGGTGTGAGTTCAACATCTGGCAGCGCTTGCTTCGTTAGGTTTTTAATTGTTTTGTACTCGTTTAATTGCCCTGGCTGGTCAAGGGGAAGGGCTGGGCTTGGAAGGGGCAGGTTTGCACAAGGCTGTGGTGCCATGAACTTTTTTGCTGTGACTGCTGCTGCTCTCAGGAGACTTTTTGGAGGGTAAATGTTCTGGAGTAGCTTTTATTAGTTGGTGTTTTAGTGTTTCTTTGTAAAAAATAGGAGAGACAGAGTTGTACCCACATAAAAACACACACATAAAAATACACATTTCTTAAGTGGAAGCTGCAGGGGGAAAAAAGGCTACAAAGGCTATGGATTTTTCCCTTTTGTAAACTTCAGCGTGTGCTGGTTTGAAGCTGATGCTTCCTGAGAGCCCCTGGGATGTACAGAGCAAGTGGAGTCCTCTGCTCTCCTCACCTGAGGAGTGGTTTAGTGTGAGCATCAGGAGCTCCTTTTGCTTTAGCTTTAAAAAGAACCCCCAAAATGACATTTATTGTGCTGCTCCTGTGCTTGGAAAGCTTCTGGTTCATGCTCTTGCCAGTGTGTGGATGCAGCTGGCTCAGCCTGAGGGAGCTGTATCCAAACTGCCCCAGGGAGGGGTGGGTTTTCCTGGGATGGTTTGGGTTCCTGGCTGTGGGGAATGCTTGGTGACAGTCACTCCTTCCTGCCTGGCAGCTCAGGATGTGGATGGTGCATCCTGGTGCTGACAGGAGGGGCCACACTGGCCGGGTCAGTGAAGGTTGAGCATGATTATGAAAATACTCTGAGCTTATGAAAGGGTCCTGAAGAAAGGGGTGGAGGCCTTAAGGAGTAAGGTCTGTTAGGGCATTATTGCAGCTTGGAGAGCAGATCCTGTCTGTCTGTCTGTCTGTCTGACATCAGCAAGATGTCATCTGACAGAGCTGCACAAAGTGTGCCCAGGAGGCTGTGAAGGAGCAGTCCCTGCAAGCAGAGATGTGACACTGCTGTCCCAGCCCCAGGGGAGGGGACCTGCCCTGCTGCCACTGCTGCTGCTCTGCTGTCCCCTGCCCAGCCCTGCTTTGGGCACCTCTGTTTTGCTGCCTCGGCCGTCACTTGGGCTGTGCTTGGCAGTTTGATCATTAAACTGGTTCAGATTTCAGGAAAAATGAGTTTTCCTTCCTCCTCTCCTCGTTGCAGGCTGATGTATGGGTGTGTGGGCACAACTGGGGCGTAGGAGACAAAAGGAATGAGAATGTGGAAAGCCTCGTGCTGCCAAACCCTTTGTGTCCCAGAGCAGCTGATCCAGCCCTGCTGGCACTGCCTTGAGCTGTGCCTGGGAGGAGGAGGATTCACACAAACATGGAACAGTTTGGTTTGAAGGGATCTGTAATGGCCCCACAATGAGCAGGGACATGGACTCCCAGAACCCTTTAAACTGGGAAGAGCTTTGAGATCATCAGGTTGTCTGCAACCACATCAGGCTGCTCCAAGCCCCATCCAACCTGGCCTTGGGCACTTCCAGGGATCCAGGGGCAGCCACAGCTTCTCTGGGCACCCTGTGCCAGGGCCTCCCTGCCCTCATCATAAAGAGTTTCTTCTTTCAGCCTTGGCAGTTCCATGCCCAGGGGTCTGGGTCTCCAAGGATGTGGTGGGGACAGAGCTCAGGTCAGGGTGGAGTTGGAGAGGCAGGAGTGTCAGGAGTGAGCTGGTGCCTCTGCACACATTGCAGGGCCTGATGCTGGCCCCAAAAGCAGTGTCAGGGCTCCCCATGCACATTGAAACCCAGCATTTAACCTGGGAGCACGAGCCTTCCTTTCACTTCGGGTTTCTGTGGAGCAAAGCTCTGCTAGACTTTGGATACACCTGTAAGGTTTCCAATCTGCTGAAAACTGTAAGCCACAACCCTGTGCTTTCCTTCCTTCCTTCCTCTGTTGCACCTCTTGATGTGTTGTGGGTGAATTCTCACACATCCCGCTGTCTGTTCTCCTTTTCTGACCCTAGAGAGTCAGACAGGGCACGCTTCTGCTTTTGGTTTTTCCCTTTCTCCCCTCCTCTCCTCCAAAATAAACCCCTCAGCTGCTGAAACACAAGCGTTTAATCTGCCCATGATGCAGCATAAAACTCTGCTGTGAGTCTTTCCCCTTGTTTGTAATTAGTTTTTGTGTTCAAGAAGCAATTTGAAACATTCATCCAGAGCCATTACAAGGGAGCATCTGTGTGAGGACACGTTTTGTGCAGCTGAGGAGCAGAAGGGCCGCTGGGACGGAAGCAAAGGCAACTTCTCAAATTAATTGTAAGATTTTATTGGTGTTTCACTCCACTGCTCAAGGGTTTCTCGTGTGAATCAATTGCACACTGCCTAATTTAGGTGTGAGCCCTGCTTGAAAAGCAGCCCAGATTGATTTGCTGACAATGCATGGAGAAAGGTGACCCTAATTGTGACTTCAGTCACAGGCCTGTTGGGACAGGGGGGTGCTGGAAACTTGGGAAAATGCAACTGCAGATTTTTGCTTTGGCCTTGAAAGGTTCTCCATCCCTGTAATTTCACATGACATTTACTCTGTAATTTTACATTGCATGTAAAGTGTAATGAATTTGGGGTATGGGTAGTTGTTTAGTATTATAAAATATATTAATGAGATGTTAAAACCACTCAAAGTGGGTTTTTTCCTGAAATGTTTGTTCCTCTAAGATTTCCTAAGGAAGTCCTGGAGCTTTGTTGTTGGCCAATGTTGAAGTCCTTGATTAGTGCCCTGATTAGTGTGAAAAGTCTCTTTGCCTTCTCAGGATGAACTCAGTCCTTTGCTGAGTTTGCAGGTGAAATAGTGAATAATTCCAAATAGAGCCTTTCTGCAGAGACCTTTTTTTTATCTCAAATGAGACCAAAAAGGATGGACAATGAATACACAGCAAGAGACACATTTGGATGTGGAATAGAAGAGTGAAGTGGCTGTGGCATAGTGGACAACATGGACTTATAACCCAATGGTTTTCCCTTCGTTTTCCCCATAAAACTCCTCAGTGCCTTCATCTTAGCTGAGTTTTTCATGGCTTGGGTGTTGGGCATGCCTTGAGCAGGGCTGGGTGTGGAGGTGGCAGCTGTGGTTGGGTGTCACAGCCCTTCCTGTCCCTGTGGGGAGGGTGGCAGTGCCCAGAGCAGGGCCTTCCTCCTGCTGCCTCAGGCTGCCTTCCTGCTGTGTCCTGTAAAGCTGGAGCTCATTATCTGCATATAATGTCCTCTGTGCTGAGCCTCTGTCTCGAAATTTTAAGTGTCTTGTAGGCTTTTGCCTCTGATGTGGAATTCCCAGTGATTCGGGGTAGGGATTGACAGGGCAAGGCGAGGTTCCCAGCGAGAGCCCAGGCAATTTAGAAACCTCCTCTGCCCAAAACCAGCCGAGGCCTTTTCTCCCACACTCCCTTGGAATAGATTGGCTCCTTTGTAGGCTCCAAAAGCTGGGCTTAGTCAGATGTTCCTCAAACGGTGCTGGGGAAGGGGGGCCAGGCAGGGCTGGCTCCTCACTCATGATAAGCTTTTCTATATATAAAAGTGCGTGGCTGGCTCCTGATAGCACTAATGAAACCTTCTGTTAACTCTGTTAACTCCTTCATGCATCAGCAGCAGGTGGAAGAGGTGTCACTTGCTCTCCCCCAGTTGTTTTGCTAATGACTGAGAGCAAGTTTTAATTGCATGCACTCAGCCCTGCATTGCAGAACCCGCTGCTGCCGCAACCCCCAATGTCAGCGACGACGAAATGGTGAAACAGGCATGAAAAAAAGGGAATAAGTCCAAGCCAAACTGCAGGGGAGAAGTAAAAAAAACCCCAACAAACTGCAAATAGTTAGTGCTTCCTGCAAAAATGTCACATAACAGAGATTCACCTTAGGGGATTGTTACGGGATGAACCTGCAGAAATACAGGCATTGAAATACTGCAGGCAGCTCATTCAGCTCTTCTGGAGCTCAAGGAATATTTTTGCAGCAGGTTTTGTGCTTTGCAGGGAAGCAGCTGGCTGAGAATTGTGCCTGTGTGCAGAGTCACCTGCTGATGGCTGGCGTGTGACACCGAGCGTGGATGGGGGGCAAGGTGAGGTGACACTGCAATGGAGCAGGTGGAGGGGTGGTGGCATCCAGCCCCAGGATTTGCTGTCCTGCTTCCCAGTTTGTGGTTGTTGGGCTCTGGCTGAAGCTGTGCAGTGGGATTTGGGCTCAGATCTGGCATTTCAGGGCAAGGTGGTCACTGCAGTGAGGGAGGAGCTCTGCTCTCAGAGCTGAAGTTTGCTGGCTGAGGAAGGACTGGGGATTAAAGACATGAAGTAAATTCTCTCTGGGACTGAAAAGAGAAGAACCAACTTCTCGTGAGTTTTGTGGTTTCTCAGAAGACTTCTGGCTTTGTAGAGTTGGTGCTGTTCTGCTCCTCTGCAGCTGTATCTTCATGAGGTGACAGCGTGGTTGGGCTCCTGTCCCTGAGGGGATGTTCTGCAGGGGCTCTGGTGTGGCTGCTGAAGGTGGGTGAAAGAACAGATGGAGAAGTGGTGCATTTTCTCTCCCCATCGGCAGAGGATGATGGAGAGGCTTCTGCCCTGCCTGGGATGAGCAGGGAACAGGCAACCAAACTTGCCAGTGCCACTTGGTAATGTGGGTGTGGGGATGGGAAGCTGGGCTGTGACAAGGGATGGACAGACTGGCATTCAAATGGAGTTGGGGGGGGCCTCTGGGAAATTCTCATCTGGGCTGGGTTTGGGAGGTTGTGAGGGGCAGGAGATGTTGTGTGAGGGGGCAGAGGGCACTGTCTGGCTCCACTTTGGGAATCATTAAGGTTGGAAAAGAGCTCTGAGATGGAGTCCAGCCTGTGACCAATCCCCACCTTGTCGGCCAGCCCAAAGCACTGAGTGCCTCGTCCAGTCCTTCAAGGAGGTGAAGAGGAGCTGGAGGCTTCACAGCTTAATTCTGTTTCCAGAAAGTCACTGAAACAATTAAATACCAGTACTGGAAGCTGCTGGAAAGGGGTAGGCAGTGACATGTCCTGCCAGGTCATGCTTTTTTCCATATGGATTTCAGCAGAACCTGAAGGTCTGGTGGGCTTGGTGTGCTGGGTTCACATTTGGACTTGATGATCTTCAAAGTCTTTTCCAACCTCAATGATCCTGTGGGATTCTGTGTTGTAGTTGCCCCTGTGTTGGAGACGATGCTTGGGAAAAGCTGGATGTGGTGGAACTGCAGCTTTCAGAGGAGCTGTTCAATGGGAAACTCACCCAGGACAGCCCAGGTGTGGGGCCTTCCCAGCAGCTTGTGCCGGGTGTTGTGCCTGGGAAAGGCTTGGCCTGCATGGGAGGTGTTGTGTTAATGGCTAATTAGGGGATTGGTGTGGAGAGTTGGCAAGGCTGGAGCAGGAACCATCAGCTGCACTGGGACTTGGGAAGTGCTTTCCCTTCTGAGCCTTCCCAGGGCACGGTGCACAAAATAAATGAACCTGTGAGACACAGACTGGATCAAACCTCTGCCTTTTGGGCTCGTGAGGCCTTGGCCAGCACATCAGGACTTTGGGAAGGACCTTGGGCTGAAAATCCTGAAGAGAGTCCTGAGAATTGCTGGGGTTGAGGAGTGATCTGTTGGGAGAGGCTGAGGAATTGCTGCTGTTATTAGGATTACAGGATAGATGCTTACAGGGAGATGCCTGTCTTTAAGGGTGGGAAGCTCAAGTTTGGGAATAGTTTGGGATCTGTCTTTGCAGGTGAGAGAAGAAGGAGCAGTGGGCTGGCTCTAAAATAAGTTCACAAAATTAAAAATTAAACAAAATGCGAAGGACTGGAATATAGAACTGAGGGATGCTGAAGAACTGCAGAGTTGGATAAGAAGTTCACACTAAAATGTCAGGAATGGAACAGGTCCAGCCTGGGGTGGGGATTGGCCTTGGGAACTTGTCATGGACCTTTTTCCAAAAAGGACTTTTTTGCTCTGCCTTATTGTTGAGCATTTTACAGCTTGTATTGGTTTTATTTAGCATTAATCCTCTTGCACTTGTGTAAGCACTTAAATAAAACATGACTCATTTAATTAATTACGCTGAAATCATGGGACTTTACACTTAGCTTTAGGTAGGAGTTATTTTATCTCCCTCCTTAATGATTAAAGCCTCAGTTCATGACACAACACGGATGAATCTTTTAAAAATATGTGATATGGAGACTTTAAATTGACCTACTTATTCATGTTTGGCATTGTTTTTTATAACAGAAGGAATTTTGTTTAAATTTTTAGGAATATTTAAACAATTTTCAATATATCAGGTAAGAAATAGTGACATAGTGTCCTTGGTGTGTTGACTTTGGAAGTGTATGATCCCTTCAGAAATGCACCTGCTGAGTTTTGCAGGATATTTCTTGCGAAAGCTGGTCAGGAAAGTGCAAAAACTGGCTAAAGAGTTTTTTTTAAAGTGTCTGAGGGTAAATGTACATCTGTGAGAGAATGCATTAGTCATCCTGACCTTTTTTATTGCAGCATGGAAGTAGAGCTTTGAATCTGAAAATGTTTTCCATCTCTCTCTCTCTCTGAAGTTGTAGTTCCTTCTCTTTCTTTGTGTGCTCTTTTCCTAATGTGGTCACCTTGTTCTGGACACTGGGGAGGCCACACCTGGAACTCTGGGCTCAGTTTGGGACCCTCAAGATAAGAAGGGCATGGAGGGGCTGGAGCACATCCAGGGCAGGGAATGGAGCTGGGAAGGGGCTGGAGAATCCTGAGGGAGCTGGGAAAGGGGCTCAGCCTGGAGCAAAGGAGGCTCAGGGGGCCCTGCTGGCTCTGCACAGCTCCTGCCAGGAGGGGCAGCCAGGGGGGATTTGGGATGTTATCCCAGGGAACAGGGACAGGAGGAGAGGGAACGGCCTCAGGCTGGGCCAGGGCAGGTTCAGCTTGGATATTAAGGAACATTTCATCATGGAAAAGGGTGTAAAGCATTGGAACAGGCTGGCCAGGGCCAGTCCCCNCAGCCAGGGGGAATTTGGGATGTTATCCCAGGGAACAGGGACAGGAGCAGAGGGAACGGCCTCAGGCTGGGCCAGGGCAGGCTCAGCTTGGATATTAAGGAACATTTTATCATGGAAAGGGGTGTAAAGCATTGGAACAGGGCCAGTCCCCATCCCTGGGGGGATTTAAAGCCCTGGGGATGTGGCCCTTGGGGCCATGGGGCAGTGGTGGCCTTGGCAGGGCTGGGGATGGTTGGACTCAGTGGTTGATCTGAGAGGGCTTTCCCAACCTCACTAATTCTGTGATTGAGGTTTTCTGATCTGACAGGTGACTATTCCGAGTCTGACCTGTGTAGTTTTGGATGTGACATCCCAGTATCTTCACAGCCTTTGCATCGCTTCACTGAGAGCCACTCAGGCATGAAAAAGAAATCACTCCTTCTTTTTTCCCCTTTCATTTCCAGAGCTCTGGGGCTGCAGATAAGCCATGCATGCAATACATGAGCGGGCAGTATATATTTTTACCAAACTAAGGCTGCAGAGTTCATGATGTTCCTGGTTTTAAAAACATCTAAACCAATCCTTTTTTAAAATTCAGTTTATCCCACAGAATATCTACACAACTGCTTTGAGTAATCGTGGTGAGCAATAGTGCCAAAGAATACAAGGAAACAGAGGAAGAGGGATCACTGTCAAGCTCAACGCTGCTGCCTCCTGGTGATCACGGAATAATTTGGGTTTGCAAGGGACTTTTAAAGGTCCAACCCCTTCCTCTGGCCCAGCCCATCCAGTGCTGGCTGCATTTGTAGCATCCCATTGATTGAAAAATCCCCCCACGGTTTTTCAGGTGGGCAGTGTCACTTGGTGAGGGTGGGATGTCACCCCCAGTGTCAGCACTGCCAGGGAATGCTGCCTGGAGCAGCCCTGTTAATGCAGGGCTTAATCTGCTGCTGACAACCCGCGATTTCTATTCCCTGGAGATGCCAGCCCTGCTAATTGAAATGGATTGGAACTCCTGTTCCTGGCTCTGGAGCCTCAGCACACTGGGAAAGACACATAGAACCAGGTGACCTGGGTGGAATTTAAAAATCAGTATTACAAAAGTGATCATTCTCGTCTGCATTCTGGTATTTCTCTTCAAACATCAGTTTTTTGAACAGATAATGGATTTGCCACATCTGCTGACCTCCTCTTCTGTGGAAATCAAAGCAAATATAATAATTTGTCCACCTGAATTAGACACAAAGTGACTAAGCAAGTAAGACAGTCTATCAAGCTTGATTATTCCAAATGGAAATTGATTTTACTCAGTTAATTGGTGCTTTGCCTCGCTCAGTCTCTTACATGTAAATGATTATTCTGATTTGTAATTTTTTAATCTAATTATTGCCATCTCTTTTAAATGATCTTTACTGAGGGTATTCATACAGAAATTTTTACAATCAGCTGTAATTTTGTGGGTAGTTTTATTAAATTATGTATTATTTTAAAATTGGATATTTATCCCTTAAATTCTCTTGTTATTTCTGAAGAGGCTGGAAACAAAACTTGCCTGATTTTTATTTGTACAATAACCCCAGCAGTGAGTGTGCTGTAGACAAACCCATTTAAAAATTGTGGGGTTTTACAGTGAAATTTAACTTTCATCACAGAGTGTTTTCTAATTTATCAGGTGACTGAATTTTGAGGAGTATTTCCCAAGTGGAGAGGTCCCTTCCTGAGTTTCTTGCAGGGCTGAACATGTGCACAAACATCTCTGCAAATATTAAGTCCATTTCTTTTTTTTTCCCTCTGGATTTTAGGACATCCTGAGTCTCTGAGGAAAGATTCAGAAATGAGAAAATGAAAACTTGATGTGTTCAGGTTTTTTTTTTAAAGCTCCTGAATGTTGAAGCAGGTCAAAACACGGGACTTGATCAAACTTCTGGAAATTGGATTTAGGGCTTAATGTATAAATCCAAGTAACAGATCCTATGGAATGGTTGCCCCCAAGAAGAGGAATCCTGAAGTCAGGAGTGTTTAACTCCAGTTGGATGAGGCTTGGAGCAGCCTGGGATAGTGAATGGTGTCCCTGCCCATGGCAGAGGATGGAATTAGCTTGGATTTCAGGTCCCTTCCAGCCCAAACCACTCTGTGATTCCATGATTCCATCTTGCTGCAAGTTCCTTTGGAAAAGGGAGGAGCACTTCTCTTTCAATTTGTTTTGTAAACAGGTAACTCAATGGAGCAGCTTTCTTGGGAAGTGTTGACTGCTGACCTGATGACATAATGGTGCAATAAAGGCCTAACCAAAAACGAGGTCATGCCAGAGCTATTCCAGTTAAACTGTAACCTGCACTGCCTGGGATGGCTCAGCAGACACAGCCCCTGGCTTCCCTGAAGCCAGAGCTTGAGGAAAAAGGAAATAGCTGCAATCATCCTGGCTGGAGGTGAGAGCTGCTGCCGGTGCCTGGGATTCCAGCCAGGAGCTGCCGCCGTGCCAGCTCCCCTGCTCCAGGTAGGGCAACCCCAGCCAGCTGGAGAAACAGGGGCTTGGGATGCTTATGGAATCACAGCATGGTTTGGGTTGGAAAGGACATAAAAACCCATCCCATTCCACCCTTGCCACAGGCAGGGACACCTCCCACTAGAGCAGGATGCTCCAAGCCCAGTCCAACCTGGTCTGGGACATTTCCAGGGATGGGGCAGCCACAGCTTCTCTGGGCAACCTTTACAGGGACCAAAATGTGTTGGGGTTTATGGATGAGAAGCAGGAAGAGCAAAAGAAGAGGCAGAGCAAGGAGAGAGGTTGGCTGTGTCCCCTCATTCACTTTTTGGTGTTTCTGTTGTGGTTTTTTAATTAAACTATCAATTTTTGGGGGTAGGCACTTGCTGTTGGTGTGGCTGACATCCCTTTTAGTCACCTACAATGGCAATGCTTTCCTGTGTCTCGTTTTTAATTCTGTTTTCTGAATTGATGGTGCTTATCCTTGAAAATATTACTTTAATAGCACTGAGAGTCTGGGGCATGACCTGAGCTCCAGGATTGTAAAGCCTGGGGGGAAAAAACAAATCCCAGCAGTCCCTCCACCCTCCTCTGTGTTAGCTGGGATGCTTTTTCCTGGTTCAGGAGGATGCAGGGGATGGGTATCAGTGTAACCTGCTCTGAAGCAGCTGGTGCCTCAGATTCCTTGGGAAAAGGAATCCAGGTCTGTAGCAGGGCCACGTGAGAGCACGAAGGTTTTGTTGGCCTATTTTCTCCAAGCCCAGGTTTTACTCTTGAGCTGTCAGGTCAGATGAGGATTCAGTTCTGTGGCCAAAATAGAAATTAGCCATGTGTGGTAATCCATTAATCCCTGGAAATAATGCCATTTATTCAGGTTTTGGGGAGCTGGGCTGGCCACGTGCCGCCTCCTTGGGCTGTGCGAGGAGTTGTGGCGATCCTGGGAAGAGCTGTCCAGAGGTGTCAAAGCTGCCCTGATTCCCAATTCCTGAGCTGATCCCTATGGAATTGCCTTCAGATTCCAGGAGCTGTGCCTCCTTGGCCAGAGAGGCTGTGGCTGCTGCATCCCTGGAAGTGTCCAAGGCCTGGTTGGATGGGCTTTGGAGCAGCTTGGGATAGAGGCAGGTGTCCCAGAGTGGTGATAAACTACCATAGTGATAAACTCCAGAAATGAATGAGTCCATGGAATTAAACCTGACGTGCCTGAGCCCTTTGGAATAGAATCATGGAATCATTGAGGCTGGAAAAGCCCTCCCAGCCCGTGGAGTCCAAGCTGTGCCCATCCCCACCCTGTCCCCAGCCCAGAGCTCTGAGTTCCACATCCAGGAATTCCTTGGGCACCTCCAGGGATGGGCACTCCAAACCTCCCTGGGCAGCCCCTGCCAAGGCCTGAGCACCCTTTCCATGGAGAAATTCCTCCTGATGTCCAGCCTGAAGCTCTTCTGGCACAGTTTGAGGCCCTATCCTCTTGTCCCATTGCTAGTTCCCAGGTAGAAGAGGCCGACCTGTGCACATCCAGGGAATAAATGCTGGATGCAGTAGGGTATAAGCAGAAAATTGCACTGTGTAACTGTGTGGTTTTAAAGGCAGTTCCTTCTTTTTTTCCAGCAGTTGCCCTACAGCAGAGCTGTGTAATAATGACAGTGTGTCTCCACCTGGATCCTTTCCACTTTTATCAACAAGAGGCTTCTCTTGTAGCACGTGGTTGTCCTTCCTTGTTCAGCCTTGATTTTCTCCCTGCCCATTCTCCCTGGAGAGTTGTTACTATTTTCTTCTTCTTGTTTTACCAGGCTGTAGCATGGCATTGTGTCTCTGTGAGGCTGGGAAATGCTGCTGTGCCTGTAGCAGTGGGGTTTTTTTTTGGTTCAAAAAATGATATTGTTGCAATCCTGTAGGTGAGGGACATAAATATAAATACAGAGTAAAGTTCGCAGTGTATTTATGGGATTGCAACTTGCTCACCTCCCCATCCACCCCAGTGTGAAGAGAAGTGACAGGACAAGAGGAAACAGCCTTAAGCTGTGCCAGGGAAGGTTTAGACTGGAATTTAGGGAGAATTTCTTCATGGAAAGGGTTGAACAGGCTGCCCAGGGCAGGGGTGGAGTCCCCATTCCTGGGGGGATTTAAAAGCCCTGTGGATGTGGGGACATGGATCAGTGGTGGCCTTGGCAGTGCTGGGAATGGTTGGACTTGATCTTAAATCTTTTCCAATCTTAACAATTCCATGATTGAGGGCTTGGTCATAGGTCCTGCTGAGCTCAGTCTTTGCATCCACCTCTGCTGCAGCTCCTGGATTTGCCTGGAGTTTTCCTCCTGCTCTCTTTAGGAAGTGGGAACGCAAAGGGCTTTGGCCAAGAATGAGATCTGGGAATTTGCATAATCTTTGTGGCTGTGTTTAGTTCTGATAAACTGGGGGACATCAGAGGGTGTTCCAGCCACACTTGATCACATCCCAGAGAACAGATTCAGGGTGTCTGGCAGGGAATTGGCATCTGGAAAAGCCTCCTAACACGGATTTGGAGAGAAGCGTTGATGTTCCCTTCGCTTTCTGGTCTCCTGGAAACCTTGGCAGCAAAATTTCAATTATCCTGTGGGGTTTTTTTAAGGAGCTGGATGTATTTTAAGGATGAGAGAGCGACCTCAACGCTGCCTTGGAAAATCAGCCCCTGCCAGAATTGATTACCCGAAATTCCAGTGGATTTCAGAGCCTTTGCTGAGGGTTCCACCTCAGCATCCCAACATTCAGCACCTCTTCCCTGTTGATTCCACTTTTATTCTGCCTTTATTCCATATTTCCAAATCTTCTTCCTTCTTTCCTTTCCCTTCAGTTTCCATCAACTGCTGCTGTGTGCCCCAAGCTTTACAATTACAAATATAATTATAAATTGATAATTTTGGAAGCTTATATATAATGCTAAATATGATGCAGGCACAGTTTGCAGTGACGTGTTAAACACAATTAATTATCTAATGCCAAGAATGGGATTGTGAAAGAATAGGATTGTAAAATCCCAAGAAAGGGATTAGACAATAAAACATTTAGTCTGCTTAAATTATAAATAGCAATAGAAGGAATTGATTGAGTAAATTGGTCAGTAGGAAGCTGGACTGGGGAAAAAGAATTAAGAAAATACAGTTTGATGCTAATAATAGTTTTTATTATTCTTTCTTCACTCGTTATGTTAGAGAAAAAAATCATGGACCTTCCAAAGTGTGTATGCAAAGAAAACCAGGTGTATGCTGAGTTTGAATTTACTCCTAGGTGTAGGACTAGGCTTTGGAGAGGCTAGGAAGGACTGGGAATACTTCCCTTCTGAGTACCAGATGTGAGAGTGCTGAAAAGGTGCTGTGAAAGTTGTTGTTACGGGAGATTTTTCTCTATTTGAGCTTATCCAGGGATTATTTCTGGTGGATTATCCCACTTGAAATGGAAAGGAAGGATTTTCTAGTGGTTGTTCTAATGACTGCCAAGTTGCTGGGTGTTTTAGTGTGTTGTGGGGCAGGAGTGTGTAATACCCTGTGGAAATTGCACTATGAAATAAATGTGTTGGACTGAAAGAGGGAGCTCTGTTGTGCAGCACTGCCAGGGGTGTAGTTTTAGCAGTGGCTGCAGAGCCACCATCTGGATAAATGCTGCCATTTGTGGCAGGCAGGAGGGAAAGGTTGTGTGAAAATATTTCTGAATCAGGCACCACTGGCTAATGGCTGAGATGGCAGCCTCTCCTAATTAATGTGTTCATTAGGGACTGGATAAACACACAGCAAATTCATAACAACAGGTATTTTCCACCTCGATTTAGAGAGGCTGTGCTATTTCTAGACCACCTTATTTATCTACATTTCTGAATTTCCCTGAATTAAGAGGCAGCACATTTTCATCACACTTTTCCTCTAGTTTTCTTCACATTGGAGAAATGATTTTCTGGTCTCACAACACCTGAAATTCTGTGTTTGGAGCACTTTGGTGAAATTCTTTACAGGTCACAGACTCAGCTGTGGCACATGTTCCCTCAAGGAATGAATCCATGGCTGTGGGAATCAGGTGGGATAAGGACACTGAAAAGTGTGAAATAAAGGGACTTTAAACTTTCCTGGTGTTACTGGCCTGCTTGATGGTAAAAACTGTTCCTCTTTGTTATGAATTTTCTTATCTCTGGGAGTGACTTCCAGGCTCATTGCCTCAGTGGCCTTTTTTTTATGGATGGAGGTTTTTTTGCCCTGATTTCTGTCATTGTCTTTGAACTATTGCTGAGTGTTACCATTTTGCTGTTTGATTTGAAACATCCTTAATGAATTTTTAGTCTGCACAAGTGGTATTTTCCTTTTCCTTCTGCATCAAAACTGAATATTTAGTGCTAAGGCAATAGGAGGGTATAAAACACCGTTTAAATAAATTTAAATTCAAAGCAAATATTGCTTTTTTTTTAGCTTCGTTCTGACACAAGGGAAAAAAACCCCATAATATTGATTTGACTTGAAAATTTATCTTTTGCTTTGCTTTTTTTTGTCAGGTCCAGGATGGAACATTCCTGCTCTCTGCTGCTGCTGTGTGTTAGTTTTCTCTCTGCACAAGCTCTGCCACCCAATGGAACTGAACTGCCAAAAACAACCACAACAACCAGTAAGGACATTATTTGTGGGGGTAGCAGTGGGCATGGAAAGGGACTTCACTGAAGTTTTCCTGGTGACACAGTCCAGGATGTTTTTCCAGGACTTTGGCCCCACTAACACTGTTCTGGTGGTGCCAGGTGACTTCTGTGTTTGGTCTCCCCAGGAGTGGTGTTTGTGTTTCACTTTCTCTTTCCCATGTGTGGGAAAAACAGGGAAGAGCTGGAGGAGCACAGGGTGTGTGTCCTGCCTGGGCTGCCCCAGCAGCTGCCCCTGAGAAGTAAATTCTCCATGAGACATCAGGGTGAAGTATTTAAACAACAAAAGGAACTGTGACCTTCCCAGGAGTTCTGTGTCAGGCTCCAGGGGGGTGAAGTGCAGGTGTCCTGTGCAAGGTCCTGGCAGGTGAAAAATGGGAGAGTGTTGTTCCAGGACCTGAGAGCAATCTTGCACTCACTAGGCCAGCACAGCATCAATTCTTCAGCCTCATTTGTGTTTGCAGAGTTGCTTCCCCTTCAAGCCCTGCTACAGCCACGTCCCTAACATGTGACAGTGCTGGGGAGGGACTTGTTCAGGGAAATTGGGAGTTTTCAGGAAGTGTTGGAGGCACCTCGGACAGGGCTTGGAGCACCCTGGGACAGTGGGAGGTGTCCCTGCCCATGGCAGGGGAGGAATGGGATGATTTTGAGGTCCCTTCCAGCCCAAGGCAGGGAGATAAAGCTGCTGATGTTCCATATAAAGTGTGACAGGCCTTGCTGAGTGTTCAGTGGCTGTTGTTGGCACCCAGTGTTTATGGAAGGCTCTGTTTGTGGTTTGTTTGCTTTTAATCTGCCTGTGAACTTTCCACCCCTGTGGGAGGAGAGCCAAGCAGGAATCAAATGCCAGGCTTGGCTGGTGGCCCTTTGTTTTGGTTCTTAGTTGTAGTAATTTAAATGGAGAGAGGGAAGATGTAGATGGGATATTGGGAAGAAATTGAGGGTGGGGAGGCACAGGGTGCCCAGAGAAGCTGTGGCTGCCCCTGCATCCCTGGAAGTGCCCAAGACCAGGCTGGACAGGGCTTGGAGCAGCCTGGGATGGTAGAAGGTGTCCCTGCCCATGGCAGGGGGGGACTGAGATCATCTTTGAGGATCTTTCCAAGCCAAACCAGGCTTTGATTGGATGCTAATTTAGGTGTGAGGCATTTGCCTTCTGCAGAATCTGAGAGCAGGGTGGGTGCAGCTCTTCCTGGGCTCTGCCAGAGCTCAGAAGGGGAAGTGGAGGGTTGGGGGAACCAGGGGCTGCACCATTAGCAATGACAATCTGATTGTGGCTGTGCTTACTGCTTTGCAAATAACCACATTATTAATATAAATGACGATTTAGCTAAGTGTAAACTTGCTAATTAATTGGTTTGCTGAAGTATTCAAGTAGCTGTCGGCCCCTGCTTCTTGTCTGGCACCTGGAGCAGAAGAAAAACAAGTTACTAATATTGGTCTGAATATGTAAGAATATGGGAATTGAGAAAGGGAAGTAACTTGTTGACTGTATCACTTCCAGAATTTTAATAACATAAGTACAGAGGGAGTTTTGCCATCCATGCTGTTCATCTTCAAACTTAATTTGGAATTGTGTTGAATTTAAGTATGATAATATGGATAAGAGTAATCTAATCTTCCCTATTTTAATTAAATCTTAATTTCAGTCATATGATTCAGAAATGATTAATGTGACTAAACTGTTTTTCCTAAATATCAAAGCCTTCAGGACTTTGCAGTGAGGAAGAGTTTTGATTATCAGACAAATAAGTGCACATTGAAAATACATTGCTGCAGAAAAAGTTCAAAGATAATAGGATTATCTAATAAATCTGATAGCCATTCAGCTAATATGATATATTTTAATACAAAAATAAAGGTTTTTGATTGAAGTATAAAGAAAACTTCATTTAAAAGACTATGGAAAGAACTAAAAGATCCTAAAAAATTCCAGCTCTCCTTTTGCATGCTAATTTGATGAGTGATCCCAAAAGATAAGATGCTTTGGATTCTGAAAGGAAGAGTTATAAATTAATTCATGTCATTATTTGAGCTGACTTGATTTTTCCAAAGATTTGCTGAATTAAAATGTCATCTTTATTCTTATTTTAAACGTGGTTACCTACTCTGGATGGGTTGATTTTTAGCACCGCTGCCATTTCACTTCCTACAAGAGCACCATGAAATTGCTGCCATGAAATTCCCCTTTCAGAAAATGAGAATATTCCAGGGTTTATTGCCCTGCCATTTATGGAAAGTTGCCCTGATATTTGCTCCAAGTATTCAACTGCATTAAATAAATATAAACCATCAAACCACAGAATGGTTTGGTTTGGAAGGGACCATTTACTTCTGACTTCCCAGGCAGTATTTCTTTGGATTTGCATAAATAAATGTATATTTCCAGTAGATACAACAGACACCTGTTACAGACTGTTTATTCATGATATTGTCCGAGGCACTCACATAACTCCTGGTAATTCAAATATTAGTAAATTCCCCAGGATTAATCATAGTCTGGATTGTTTGACTTCCTCTTGTATTTTTACTTGTTAAGTAGTTGAAATGTGAAAGCAGCCTGGGAGTTGCAGTTGTAAACCTTTAAAAACCTTTCCAAATGTTTACATTCCACTGCTATTTGCTCCTTGAGTGTTTGTGGGGTTTGTGCCTTTGAATCTTCACAATTCCTTCAATTCACAATTCACAATGCTGGAACTTGGGGAGGGAAGGGATTTCTCAGAGGAGTTGCAGGTTGAAAGGCAGCAGATGGGGCAACTTTGGGTCTCCTGTTGAATGCTGGTTTAACTTCCAGCAAGGCAGTGGGAGGCTGAAAATGAGATTATTTCTCCACCCAGGATGCCGTGTCCAGCTCTGGATGTGGAGCTGTTGGAGCGAGTCCGGAGGAGGCACCAAAATGTTTGATGGGATGGAGCAGCTCTGCTGTGAGGAAAGGCTGGGAGGATTGGGATTGTTCAGCCTGGAGAGGAGAAGCTTTGGGGTGACTTAATTGTGGCCTTGCAGTGCCTAAAGAGGCTCCAGGAGAGCTGGAGAGGGACTTGGGACGAGGGATGGAGGGACAGGACAAGGGGGAATGGTTTAAACTGAAAGTGGGTAGATTTAGATGGGATATTGGGAAAAAATCCTTCCCTGTGAGGGTGGGGAGGCCCTGGCACAGGGTTCCTGAGAAGCTGTGGCTGCTCCATCCCTGGAAGTGTCCAAGGCCAGGCTGGATGGGGCTTGGAGCAGCCTGGGATAGTGGAAGGTGTTCCTGCCCATGGCAGGGGGTGAAAGGAAATGATCTTGAAGGTCCCTTCCAGCCCAAACCAGTCTGGGATTCTGTAATAACCAGAATGGTACCCAGAGGTGGGACTTTCTTGTGCTTCTTGTTTCATGGAAAAAATGAGGCAGCATCCGAAAATGGAGTTACAAAGAAGGAATCTGGCTCATTTTACTTGGTATTTAAATGCCACAGGGAGGCTTGGCTGGTAGATACTCAATTCCAAGAATTAGTTTGAAAAGCTGAAGTTCAGAAATAGGTGTTTGTGGATTGGGGGTTGGGCTGGGTGACATTTAAAGGTCCCTCCAGCCCAGACTGCTCAGTGATTCTGTGCCTGCAGTGCCAGGTGGGCTGTGCTGCCTCTGCCTGAGTGGGATTCAGCTCCGAGATGTTAAAACACAGACTGGTTTTGCATTTACTGCTGCTTGCCTTGTTCTGCTGGCTGTGGGTGCTGGTTTCCCTCCCCTACCTGGTCTTTGCCCTTCCTTTATTTAGTATTTTTTTCTGATTTGGGTTTGTGCTTCGTATGTAGCAAACAAATCTCCTGGTTATCAGCTGCACATCAGCTGCTTCCTTCCAGCAGCCCAGGCATGGCAGGGTTGGGGTTTTCTCTTCCAAAAATAGCCTGAGAGGGCTTAGTGTGGGCTTTGTCATGTTTGACATTTGTTTGTGATAGCTGTGTTTTTTTGAAAAAAAAAAGATCAAACCTGTGCATGGAATCGGTTGTTGAGGGATTTCTCCTGTGCTCAGATAAACAAGATTTTGTCAGTTCTGTGTCACTCACCAGAATAATTCCAGGGTTAGGGCAAACCACATGCTTTTCTCTGCCAGCTTGTTTTTGTAGAGGAAGAAAAAGTCTTTTAATCACACTTTTATTCATGGGCCATTCTACCCTTCAGGCCTGACTTGCAAAGGAGGTGATCCCAGGATGCAGAAAACCAGAGTTTGGGTGGGAGTGTGGAGGGAGGATCACTGATGTGCACACTTTGCTCTGAGTTCCCCTTTTCCTTGGAGGTGGCTTTGTTTTTGACAGATGGGGGAAGTGGGATCATCCTAACCCTGGAGGAAATGGTGATGCACTTCCAGAAGAGCCATGGGCCAGCAGCAGCAGGAATGAAGCCAGGGAGAACCTGTGGGTCAGCCTTGGTGGCTGCAGGGGAAGCACCAGGGGCTGTCAGCATCCTCCTGGTGATAATCCCCCTCTCTTGTGAATATTAAAGTCACTATTTCTTTGTATTTCTAAAACAATACCCTTGCAATGATCTGTGAACAGAAATCCCAGTGGGTTTGGGCCACAACTCTTGGAGTGGGAGCAGTGGAAGTTTCCCTGCTTTGGAGGATTCACCTCTCCTGCATCCCTTTACTCTGGTGTTTCAGCCATCAATTTTTGAAGCAGTACTGATGAAAAAATTATTTTAGGTCTTTGTTTCAGTCTGCCCTTAAAATCCCATGTGGTCTGAGGACAGTTGTGTTGGCCAGAGACCTTTCAACCTCTGAATCTGCAATGGACTAAGCTCAGTTGTAACTTTCTCATACAGTTTTTGGGCTACCTTTATAAATTTACTGATATTAAAGAAAACACAGGTAGAAAATGAGACCACACCGTGCCTTACTCACAGGTTCTGCAGGGGTGCAGCCATTGGTGAGTCAGGCTTTGGGAACAGGTGTGCCCATGTACAAGGAAAAAGGGACTTTTTGTGGGTTTTGGCCTCATTTCCTTATGAAATGGTAGGAGGAGAGGCGAGATCTTGGGGCACCAGTCATGGCAGGGTGCTCTGTCCTTCACTGCAGAAATGGGGGCAGGAGTTGGGCAGAAGGTTCAACTTCTCCTGGTGGAGCTTGCAGTGTTTGTCTGGGAATCATTCCTCCAAAGCCACCCCAAAACCAGGCTGTGAGGTGCACCCGTTCTGGGAAAGGAAGAGAGGGGGTGACTTTTGTATTGTGTAATGAACTGAGGGAAATTTTAATTCCCTCGTGATGCAGACTTGTTGTTCTCCCCTCTCGTGTCCTGGGTCTTGTCAGAGCCAGAGAGAACCACCACAGACCCCTCAATCCCAGAGGATTCCAAGATACTGAGGCTGACATTTCTGAACACCAGAAGTGGGTAGAAGTGGCTCCATTTTGTCTGTGAGGGACCAAAATAGGTATTTTTTGTGTTTGTTTCTCTGTCAGCCCTCGGTTTCCAGACGGAGTTGCAAAACACCACACAGAAAGTGTTCAGTGGTGATTCATCTTCATCCAGACACTCCTTCCAAGAGTGATTTCCTGAAACCCTGCCAAGTCATGGCTTCTGATTACAATTTTGTCATGCCTGTCACTTTTATCTTTATACACCACTTAAATGTCATCTCTCGTGCATTTTATTGCCTTCCTTTTCTTTGTGTTATGATGTTGACTCAAGATATCTTTTTCCCCTGGATGTCCTGAGCTCACCTGTGCCTCTAAAGGATTTTTTCCCCATGCCCTCACACCCTGGTTGAGCATCCAGAGAGTTTCCAGCTCCTCCCAAGGCTCAAATGGTTTTGCAGCCATCAATTTTGGGTAGTTGGTGGATCCATATGACTTGTCTTGAAGTTATTGCAGGTGTTATGTGCTCCTAAATGTTTTACTGAATCCCAGAATGGTTTGGGTTGGGAAAAAACCTTAAAGCTCATGCAGTTCCATCCCCTGCCATGGGCAGGGACACCTTCCACCATCCCAGGCTGCTCCAAGCCCTGTCCAGCCTGGCCTTGGACACTGCCAGGGATGGGGCAGCCACAGCTTCTCTGGGCAACCTCCCCACCCTCAGAGCCAGGAATTCCTTCCCAATATGCCATCCAACCCTTCCATCTGTCAGCTCTCAAAGATCACTGTAGGAATAATGAAAGACTCATTAAAAGTCTGTAAATGTAGCTAAAAGGGAAAAAAAAAATCCATGTAACAGCAACAGAAATTGCCTTAATTTTGGAAGAGTGGTTGTAGGGTTGTATTTTGCTCACTGAAGGTTCAGGCTGAGAGTTTTGCTTCCTTAAATAAAACATGTTGGGTTTTTAATGATTTTAATCTGTTCTATATTGAATTATTCAGTAGAACTAAAAGGTTACAGAAGCATAATGAAAGTGAAAGGTAAAGAGTCACATACATAAAACACTGTGAACAGAAGGGTGAGACTCAGACTTTATACCAGATATAACAAAGATGTTCTTTCATCTCCATTCTGAGTATTTGTTAAAAATGTCATTATTCCTACTTGTTCTTTTATTTTTATATAATATAATTGAATAAAATCTATATGAAAGGTGGCATTTTTGGGTGGTTTCTGGTTGAGAAACTGCTGATCTGTATAAGAGCACTGCAGCAAACCTGTTAATGGGCTTCAAATTCAGCTTAATACCTGTTCAACTTTGACTGCAGGCAAATTCTTTGCTTCATCAGCCATTCAAAAAAATTACCCTTGACTTTTGTCAGCGGCAGTAGTTTGGTTGTGCTTTTGACGAGGGAGAAAAAACAGGAAAAATAAAAACAAAATTGAACTTTCAGCTTCAGCTATGCCTGTGTTAAGTAATTTGGATGTTTTTGGTAAGTAGAGGCAGATTGCTGGACAGAATCTTTGATGCCCCAAGCACAGAGGAGGCAACCCTTGTCTAATATTCCACATTTTTTTGTTCCATCCTAGACTCCACCGAGGAGAACAGCTTGCACAAGGAGCTGCTCACTTCCCTGCTGATCCTGGTGCTGGTGGTCCTCATTTTCGTGGTGCTGGTGGGGTATTTTTTCAGGTGGGTGTGTGTGGGGCTGCAGAGGCTCAGCCCCCCGAGGTGACCTCACGCGGAAGCCAAAGGCGCGGCAGAGCCTCGGATCGGCTCACCCGGGGCTGCGCCTGCCCCGCCAGCATGAACAGAAAGAGTTTCTCTAGAATGACATGGTTGGTAACGAGGGTGATGTGGGGAAATGCTGGTTGGCTCCCAGCAGAGCTGCCCAGACCCACAGGGTGTGTGTGTTGCAGGTTCAGGAGGCACAGGAAAGCCGTGGTGACCTCCGGCGACAAGAAGATGCCGAATGGGATCTTGGAAGAGCAAGGTATGGAGAGGTTTGCTGGTTTATTTCAGACCCTCAGTTCTGTTTGTGTGTAGCTTGTTGTCTAATTAAGGGTTGCTCACTTAAGGTTGCTGTTATTTATGAGTTATGGGGTTTTTATTAAAGAGAAAAGAGTTTAAAAAAAAACCCATCGCACATGGTTTGGGTTGGAAGGGACCTTAAAGCCCATCCAGTGCCACCCTTGCCACGGGCAGGGACACCTCCCACTAGCCCAGGTTGTCCCATCCAGCCCGGCCTTGGAACAGAAATCCATATTTAAGTCTATATAAAAACCTTCATTTCAACAGTTGGTTTTAAGTAAGTTTCACTTTAAGTTGTGATACAGCATATTTAAGTATGTCTATATAAAAACCTTCATTTCGACTGTTGCTTTTAAATAAGTTTCACTTTAAATTGTGATACAGCAAATGTTTCTGTGCAAAACCTTCCTGGGCTCTTTAGAGATGTTTTAGCAGGATGCCAGCAGAGATCCAGGTTTCTGACAGTGTGATCTTGGTATTTAGAGAGAGAATTATAGTATTTCTTCTTAAAATGGGGAAAAAAGTCCTTAACTCTGTGTGAATACACTGGGTGGTTTCTGAACATGAAGAGAAACAAGGAGAGGTCTGAGATGGGGCAGTTTGGTGAGTCAGAGGCACTGAAATAAAACTCTGAGGAGTTAAATGTGGTTTCCCCTGGTTTTAGTTTGCTGGGTTTGTTCCTGCCCACAGAGAGCCCCGGGCTGGGTCCTCTGGGAGGCCCAGTTCAAACCCAACAAACCTGCAGGGGCTGTACAAGTTTTTTCACCCACAACCAAGAGAAAAATGATAAAATTAAGATTAAAAAAATTAATCTGTGGTTTGTGCCAGTTCCACTTGGCTATGTGTGAAGTGATGAGTGAATTAAAGAGGGTGGCAGTCAGAGGGAAAGTCAAAACTAAATCTACCCATCAGCTTCCTGCTGGGCTGCTGCTTGTGCACGGGGGCAGCAGCAGCAGCTCCTCTGGGGGCACAGTTTCTGTTGGCTGCCAAGTTAAAGATAGGGTTTTATCATTATTACTGTTATTTTCCCTTCAAGTGAAATAATCTCACAGCATCTCTTTGGTGATAGATGCCCAAAGCTGCCCCTGCAGTCTCTGCCCTGTCAGCAGAAAGAACCTTCTCCTTTTCTGAATAAAACCTGGCCACATTTTAACCCAGTCTAAATACAGAAATCATTAATTTCACCAATACTTGGCCCATGATTTGGGGTTTTATTTCCTTTAAATTGCCTTTATCCCCAAGGGAAGTCCCATGTGAGAAGTTTGTTTTGCATCTTCCAGCACAAAGATGAATTTGTAACTGGAAGGAACTTGCTCTGGAGATGCCTTTAACACATCCTGCCCTTGTCCTGACAGAACAGCAACGGGTCATGCTGCTCAGCAGGTCTCCCTCAGGCCCCAAGAAGTATTTCCCCATCCCAGTGGAAAGCCTGGAGGAGGAGATCCGGATCCGCTCGGCAGACGAAGGGAAGCTCTTCAGGGAGGAGTTCAATGTGAGTTTTTACACTTGCACTGAACAGCTGGGTGGCCAAAAACTGGGGGGGGACACCAAAATATCTGCAAATGTGAATAATTCTTGTGTTTGGTGCTTGATTGGTGCCGTTCCTGTGGGCTCTGTCGTGTGTGGGGGCTCAGCATCTGGGCAAAATCTGGAATGTCAGCTGCTTTATGATGCTGAGTTATATGGAATGTTTGCCTCCTGCTCACATTTAAAGAAGGTCTTTAGTGTTTGCCTGAAGCTGGAGGAGAGGAACACTGACTATGAATCTCTTTAGCATTGATTTTTGTGATGGTGGTGGAGGGGTTTTGGGGGGATCTGAGTGTTTTCACCTCTGTGGGAAGGACACAGTGTGGCCTTAATATTGCCCTGGTGAGGTTTGACTTCTCTTTTCCTGATAATTTGACTTTTTCCTCTTTGTTATCACCCCACCACTTCCCCATTTGCAGCTCCTGTGCCCTAGGACAGAGTTTTTATGAAGTATCTCAGCTTTCAGGGCTTTCCTGTTGAGGGTGGCCTTGATCAGCATTTTCTGCCCAGAGCCTGAGTGTGGTCGTAGGGATGAGCTGGACTCTGGTGAGCTTCTGCAGGGCCAGTTCCTATGGAGAAATACAACACCAGGAGTCTGTGTTTGGGGCCTTTTCCAGACTTTTTATTATTCCTTTTCACTTCCCTCCACAGCAGAAGCCAGGCAGGAGCTTAAACGTCAAGCGTGGATTTGTGAGAGCCAAAGCACGTGTTGATTAGCCAGGCTGTTGAGTTACCTTCTTAATTGGGAGCATATTTATAGCCGTAATTTGTTTGATGATATATTTAAACCACAGAATTTTGCCTTATCAGAGAGGGAGCAGTGTGGAAATCCTTGTCAAAGTCGACAAAATGAGAGTGAGAACCAGCTTGACAAGGTGTGCGCTGGTGAATTTAGACTCTCCTGATTAATTTGTTCTGAGGTTCAGAGTGAAACAAACCATCTATTTTAATTTTTAAAACCCTCTTTGCTTTCTATCTGCACCCAAAAACCTGGGGTCTGCTCCCCTAAAATGAGCAGTGCTGGGCTTGGGGGCACATGAAGTCTTGATGCTCGATGTGGTTTCTTCCTGTGGCTGCTGGTGTGGATATGTGAGCTGTTTGCTCCAGCCTGAGAGGGGAAGGAAGGTGGAAAGGCAGCTGGAAATCAGTGATGGATGTTGTGGCATAAATAAAGCAGACACACAGAAGTTTGTCATGCAGCACTGGCAGGAAAGGGGCTGATAAATGCAAAGCTTTCAGCACAGTGGCACAAGCCATGAGGTGGGAGCTGCTGGGCTCTGCTGGCCCCTGAGGCTGCCCAGAGAAGCTGGGGCTGCTCCAGCCCTGGAAATGTCCCAGGTCAGGCTGG
Organism: Climacteris rufus; assembly: GCA_013398175.1. Classification (NCBI taxonomy): domain Eukaryota; kingdom Metazoa; phylum Chordata; class Aves; order Passeriformes; family Climacteridae; genus Climacteris; species Climacteris rufus. The sequence continues at coordinate 66,902 of VZRZ01001140.1, forward strand.
ACAGGGCTTGGAGCCACCTGGGATAGTGGAAGGTGTCCCTGCCATGGCAGGGAGTGGGACTGCCTGGGCTTTAAAAGACCCTTCCAACCCAAATTATTCCATGATTCTCTGGTTCTGTGCCTCAGCCCTGCCCTGGGGATGCTGCAGGATCTCTGCCCTCTGCTGTGTTTGCTCCACACAGCCTGACCCAACGTGTCAGGGGTCAGGCATCTCTGGGAATGCAGATACAGGAGATCCAGTGGGAATTTGCAACAGATTTAGGCTGGAAATGGCAAGTCCTGTGAGCCAGCAGTGGCCAGGCACATGCACCAGCCTAAGAAGTTTGGTCCCAAGTGATTTTTTTTTGTAAAAAGAAACCAGACACTGAGAAATGAAGACACCCAGCAGGCAGAAAAGATTTTTGAGGACAGTTCTCAGTTTTTGAGGACAGTTCTTTTAGATTTATGTGCCTAATGGTGTTCTCCAGTACCTTTGATTTTGCCCTTAAAGCCTAAATTACCCTTGAGAGATCCATGGCACTCCTTGAACACTCACCAGAATAGCAGAGGCTCCTTCTCCTCTCAGTTGCTTCATTTTTTATGTAACTCCTTTGTGAGCATTGGACACTAGAAGAGTGTGTTCTTTCTTCAGAGGGAAAAAAGAAAACCATTTAAAAAGCCCCAAAGTCTTCCTTTCTGTGAGGCCCCTACCTGTTTATCATCCCTAATGGAAGCTGGATGTCAGAAGTTTGGGATTATTGCCCAGATTTTCAGATTAATTACTGAAAAGCTTCCTGTAAGAGTTTTCTTTTGAAATTTTAATTCTGGCTTGATTAAGTTGTCCCTGTGGCTCATTCAGTGATTAAAAAAAAAAGGAGGAAATGTGCTGATCCTGGATGGATTGAGCCCCTGGAAGGTTCAGGGAGATTTTGGGGTTCCTGCCAAGTGGGGACAGGCCAGAGTGTGGTGGCAGCAGATGACCCAGTGCCACCAGGACTCCTCAGCTCCTCGTGATGTGGGGGTGATGGAGAGGATGTGATGAGGAGCATCCTGGATGAATCACATCCTCCACGGTGGGTGGGAGCAGGGAGCTGGGCTGGGCCCTTGCTGTGGGTTCAGCCCCTGCTCTGGGGCACAAGGAGCCTCCTGGGAGGATGGCAAAGCCTTGCAGGGGTCAGGAGCAGGGGATGGAGGGATGGGTTTGCCAAACATGATTACTTTTCATGCATTTTTCACGTGAAGATGCAGAAATTCTGTAATTGTTTATTGACAATTTGGTGCCTGACTTTAAGTTTGAAGACATCATGTTTAAAGAAAGAATAATTTCACAGAATCACAGAATGGTTTGGGTTGGAAAGCAGCTTAAACCTCATCCAGTTCCAACCTTCTGCCGTGGGCAGGGACACCTTCCACTATTTCTTTTTACACAAAAATTTAGTTTCTGTGTTTTATAACTCATAAATGTATTGTAATCAGCAACATGGGCTGATAAAGCCCTGAGCTTCATTCAGATAAGGAATGAAGCAGTCTGCTGAAAGCAGCTTTCTTTCTCAACCCTCTTTTAACCTCTTTTCTGTTCCATGCACAGGTTTAAGTGCCATAAAACCCCCAACAAACCAAAGCCACAAGTTCACGTTGCTGTTTCCTCTGTGGTGGAGGAGGAGAGCTCCCTGTGCCCCCCTTTCCTCCTGTGTCACCCTGACAAACACCACTGCTGTTTTCGGGGGGAATTCCAGCCCTGCTCTCTGCCAGCCAGCCAGGCTGGCTGCTTCAAGCTGTGCCCTCCCTGAGCACTTTTTTCCTTGCCCTGTGTGATTCAAACTGGGCAGTGGGAGGTAGAAGAGTGGGAGAAGGTGGTTGTGCATTCCCAGACCGCTGGGATTTTACCTCAGTGGGATCCAAGCTGCTGACACTGCTCGGTGAAAGGGACTCCACGAAATGCAGCTCTGCTTTGGGCCGTTCGCAGTGGCATCTCCCAAAGCTCCACCTCGGGCCTCTCTGTTCTTGCATCTTCACCCTGTTTTTCCCTTTCATTTGATTGCTCTCCACAATACTCCACAATACTCTTTGTGTATTTGAAGCCAGACTAAATTTATCTGCACTCCCAGCTCTTGGTGATGCCTCGCAGAGCTCGACCGGTGCTCGCGCCGCTTAAAAACCCCTCAATTGATTTTGTCTTCCCCCTTTTGTGCCAGGATCAGGCCTTCACCTGCAGACCTGAGCCAGATGTTTGGTATTTCATGGCCTGAGCAGTGAGGGGTTCAGCTGCAGCTCTGCTGCCCTGGCTGAGCCCAGGGTGGTTGCTGTGAGAGGCTGGGGAGCGTGGCACGGGCACGGCTGGGTTGTGATGCTCTGAGTCACCACGGCAGATGGCAGCTCCAGGCAGCAGCTCGGGGTTTCACAATTTGCTAAATAACTGTGATCTCTGAGGGGGAAAAAAAAAAAAAGACTGCTTTTTCCCCAACTGCTGAACTCGTTTTCTGTAGTGAAATCTGCCAGGATTTCAGAGTAGTGAAAGTTACTGGAGGGGGAAAAGCTGAAATATGTTTAGTTCTGTTGGATGCAAGGAAATGTGCTTGTGCAGTCAAGAATTATTTGTTTTCTAATACATTGACTCTTTATTTTTTACTTTTAGTCATTAACAACTGGATATGTGCAGGGAACATTTGAAATGGCAAATAAGGAAGAAAACAGGGAGAAGAACAGATATCCCAACATCCTGCCATGTAAGACATTCCCTTTTCTTTTAAATCAGACAGTTTTGGCACTGAGCAGTGTTCATTTGCTGAAAATATTCAGGTAATAACAATTTCACTGGTCAGAAATGTCCTTTATGTGTTGTCTGTGCACAGCCTGTCTCTAGCAGTGGTTTGGGAGCTGTGTGCTTTTCCAGGCCCCCTGCTTGCAAGGAAATACCATATTTCACATTGATTGACTTGCCACTGTGCTTGTTTTTTTTCAGATGATCATTCCAGAGTGATTTTGACCCAAATTGATGGAGTCCCAGCTTCAGACTACATTAATGCATCATATATAGATGTAAGTTGAGAGCTGCCCACAGCTGGCCAAACTGCAAACTTGGGGAATTAAATAAATAATTCTCTGCTAGCACATGTTGGCCTTTCATCTTTTAACTGCTGTGATATTTATTTCCACAGGGTTATAAAGAAAAGAATAAATTTATAGCAGCACAAGGTAACTTGTTCTCATTTCTCTCTTCTCTACAGCTTAGGGCTGGATGTATTTAATTTTAGATGGGTTTTAAAGGTTATTTTCAGCTGCAGATAGTGGTCAGGTATGAGGTTGGATTTAGAGGTCACAGTTGAACTTGAAATATGTTTGAGGTGACCAAGTCCCTTTAGAGGTGTAGCTTCTGCTCTGAGCAGAGGCTCATTTCCCCCTCCAGACCTGCTTTGCTCCTCCAGCATTGATGTGTCCTGATAATCCATTCTGAGTTTGTTGTGGTCACAGGTAACCTTGGCATGGACAAGAGGTGCAAAGTAGGAATTCTAAATGTTGCTCCTGCTGTAGTTAAAAGATTAAATAATATTGAAGAATGAATATGTTAGAGAATCTTCAGTGCCTAAAGGGGCTCCAGGAGAGCTGGAGAGAGACTTGGGACAAGGGGGAATGGTTTAAACTGAAAGTGGGTCGATTTAGATGGGATATTTGGAAGGAATTCTTGGCTGTGAGGGTGGGGAGGCCCTGGCACAGGGTGCCCAGAGAAGCTGTGGCTGCCCCTGGATCCCTGCAAGTGCCCAAGGCCAGGTTGGATGGGGCTTGGAGCAACCTGGGATGGTGGAAGGTGTCCCTGCCCATGGCAGGGGGTTGAAAGTAAATGATCTTGAAGGTCTTTTCCAACCCAAACCATTCTGTGATTCTATGAAATTTCAGGAGAGGAGATTCCTGCTAGAAATGTAGCTTTGGGTTAATGTGATTGTGTAAAAGAAAATATGGGGGGTTTATTCAATATATAAATAAATATTTTGGTACAATGAAAAGCTGTGCAGGCTGTAGCAAACACAGCTCTGGGTGGGTGCCCAGGGCAGGGCTCTTCTGTCTCCATCCCCTCTCCTGAGCACTGCCCTGTTCTGTCTGCAGGACCAAAGCAAGAAACAGTCAATGACTTCTGGAGGATGATCTGGGAGCAGAAATCAGCCATTATTGTCATGTTAACCAACCTGAAAGAAAGAAAAGAGGTAAAGACTTTCAGGCTGCTCTGGGCTGTCCCCCTGTGCTCCAAAAGCAGTGGTGGCTGCTGGGGATCTGGTCTGGTGCCTTTCTGACCACTTCCTGCCCTGGCTCCTGTCAGCACAGCTGAGTTTCTGCTCAAAAATGCACTTTTTGTTTCTAAAATACAAATTTATATCAGTTGATCTCAAGGAGAAAATTCTGGTAGCCACTTGTGTCCTGCACAGCCCAGAGCCAAAGGAAAGCTCCCGTGGGTTTATCCCAGTGTAAGGCTGCACTGGTGGGGGGGTTGGGGGTTAGGAATGAAGACAAAAAGTATTGCTGAGTATTAAATTTCAAAATTATTCCTGGCAAATGCACAAAACAATGAGAAATTAAAGCTGCTTCGTTGTGAAGGTGATGCTGTTCCTTCCTGTCCCTCATTCCTCCTCTGGAACGGGTATTCCTTGTTTGCCTCTTCACAGAGGTACCTGTGCTTTAATTTCTGCACTTTCACTGCTGCCTGATGAAGTTCAAACAGCAAAACCAGTTCCTGAGAGCCCCTTCTCAGTGTGAGCAGCCAGAACTGTTAAACTTGGATATTCCTGATGGCTCCAAATGAGAACTGCCCCAAATTTCCCACTGGCTGCACCTAAAGCTTGAAAACAGAGCGAAAACATCCCAGTCCCCACAGCTGGACACCCATAAGAAAGCTGCCAAACTGAAACAAAAGCTGTGTGGGGCTGAGTAGGTTAAAAAGCAGCTTCAAAGCTGTTCTCACCTTCTCTGCAGCGATTGAAGCAGCAGACAGTGTTCAGCAGGGTGTTAAGGCTGTGCTGTGCCAGACAGCAGGTGTACTCACCAACCTGTTTCAAACAACGCTCGCTTTATGAGGGCCCAGCAGTGAAAGCAAACCCAACATGACAAAACTCGCTGTGTTTTGTGCAGGAGAAATGCCACCAGTACTGGCCTGACCAGGGCTGCTGGACCTACGGGAATATCCGGGTGTCAGTGGAGGATTGCATCGTGCTCGTGGATTACACCGTGCGCAAGTTCTGCGTGCAGGCGGTGAGCTCAGGGCTGCTCTCCCTCCTTTTCCTTCCAATCCTGAGGGAAAACTTAGACTGATGCCTTAGGGGTTTTAGCTTTTCTAAACTCTAAACTCCATATAGAGTGTTAGCTGCTGTTCTCCCATTTTGGTCAGACAAAACAATTCCTCTGTAGGCCTTAGAACCAAAGACACCGCGCTGTCTCAGGCCCCAAGAAATGTAAACAAAAGGGGGAGCAAACTGGGGGTAAATGACTTCATTACCTGAAGCTGTAATTGGAAGATTAACCCCCAATATGCAAATGGACCAAACTTATAAAAGGATGAAAACCCATGACCATTGTCCATTTTGGGTGCAGCCCCTAGGAGGCTTTGTCCACCCTAAATGTACCTGAAGGCCCTTCATAAATAGAAGTGCTCTTTCATTCTCCTGATTTAGTCTGGCTTCTGTTTTTAGGTCCCTATAAGTCATCAAGACCCTATAAGGTCCCTCTAAGGCATAAAGACCATTTAAAATATTTCCTTAGAAGAAATGCAGGAAGTTAATTTGCAAGTGGAGAAAGGTGTGGTGCCTCTCCTAGGCAGAGTCTGCCCACATAACACCCATTATGATTCCTGGGTTGCAAGAGCTTCTGCTGCATTTCTGTGCCCAAGGGCCACAGCAAATGATGCCTTGGGACAGCCAGAAGGCAGCACAGCAGCAAGGACTTGACCTTTTCTTTGGGAAAGATTGCAAAGATAAATAAACAAATGAGTTTGGATATGTTTGGCTGTTAGGAAGAGGCTGTTTTACTCTTTGCAATCCTATCCTGGGATTATTCCACTGCAAAACTGCACTAGTAATAGATGATATTTTCACTTAGTGTTTGTATTTTACAAAAAATACAACTCCTCATCCTTGAGTCAGGCTCTGAGTGTGGCAGGGAACACAGCCATAAATAACCGTGGCAGTTTGTTTATTAATCTTTGCATGAAAAATGAGATGTCAGACTCAGAGTCTGGGTGTTCCTGCAGCTCCATGATGGATGTAAAGCTCCAAGGCTGGTCACACAGCTCCACTTCACCAGCTGGCCGGATTTTGGGGTGCCTTTCACACCTATTGGGATGCTGAAATTCCTGAAAAAAGTCAAAACCTTGAATCCTGCCCATGCTGGACCAATTGTCGTTCACTGTAGGTATGTATGGGCTCCTCAAACCATGCTGGTAGCTTGGCCTGGAGTGATTTATATATATTTATATGTATTATATATATATATGTATAGATATATTTGCTTATATTTACTTACATTTACTCACATTATTTAATATTTATATTAAAGCATAATAACATGCTGAGTTTTTGAGAGCTCAGGGTAAAAACAATTCCAAAAGCTCTGTTCTTGCTGTCAGTTCAATACTCAAACAGAAGTTGTTGTTTTGTGGGTTTTGGGGTTGTTTGGGGTTTTTTTTTTAATCCATGAGTGATATCCATTGTTTGGTATAAATATGTTCTTTGTCAGAAAAACAGACTGGGAATAGAAATCTGTGACCTTTGCCACTCAATGCTCCTCTGGGAATTCATCCCCCACTTCTCCCACAGTAAAATTGCAGTTTGTTATGTAAATGAGCCATTAAATGCCTAAAAAGTTTGGAAGAAAGACTTGCATTCAAGGGACTTAAATGCTGCAATTTTAAAAATGTGTTTCATACCACTGCAGAACAAATTCCCACTCACTGGTCACACACAGAGCACATCCTGCTATCAAAGGCTGGTGCTAAACTGTTGAAATCTTGTCCTAAAGAAACTAAAAGCAACTGCAGAACAGTTTTAAGAGAATAATTGCAATTTCTATAGTAACTGTAAGCTCACAACTGAGCAAGAAGTGTCTTTTCAGGAGCAATTATCATAGCAAGGTTAGAATAAAAAGGAAAGAAGAGCAACTTTGTCTGTCTGGGTCTTGTTTTTAAGGAAAAAAAATCGCTGTAGATTCCTGTATTTGTCTCTTTTTTCCTTACTTGTGTCAGACATGAAGAAATACTCCCTGGAAATGTGTGCTAGTGAAAAAGAGGGTGTTTGTCCTGTCCACACCAGCCTTGTTTCATTTCATCCAGCTCTTGCCTTGCTAGGATTCACCTTCTCTCCCAGGTGTCATAAAAGGCTTGAAGAAAACCATTTAAATGGAAAAAGCAGATTTTCTTTGTCTCAGTTGAGAACCCTACAATCTTTCCATATCCCTCTGCTATGTGTGGAGTCTCATTCTGGGCTTGAGCTTTATTTGGCAGCAGCAGGAAATGCTGTACTTGGTTTACTCAGCAGAAATGAAGACAAAATGAAGATAAATCTGCATGGAATTAATAAATACCTGCAGAGATTGAGAGATAAAGGGCCAGCAGAGCACAGTGAGGCCGCTGTGTGTCGGTGCTGGGGCTCGTGCAGGGTCAGGAGGTGACACTTCATTTCCCTCAGAGTTCAGGATGTGACACCACTGAATTGTTGGGAAGAGGAAAGGGAAGGAATGGTGGTGAGTAACCATCCATTTTTAGGGAGCTTTCAGAAAAACCTTGCCCAGCCATTCCGACAGAAACCTCACCAGCGGAATCTTCTGGAAGTTCATAAACCCTGAGTTAGCAGTTAGGAGAAAAGGAGTGGAAATAAGGAGAGGGTGTGGCAGGATTTTCTGCCAGTTCTCCAGTCCCATAATTTTGTAAAAATAGTTTTTTTCAGTGAGCAGAGGCACAGTGAGAACAGCTGAGTCAGGGGGACCACAGAGTGGGTAAGGATGGAGACAATCAGGGAACTTCCGAGGTGAATGTCCAGGGTGGTGAAGTCTCCAGCTTCAGCAGGAACGTGCAGGGATGGAATTCAAAGCTGATCTAAAGTCAGGGAACCAGGGAGAAGGAGCAAGGATGTGTAAAAATGTCTCTGAAGGGAAGTGAGGGCTCGGGGGTGAGCAGTGAGGGATGGGTGTGAGCTGGTGATGAGTGTCCCTGCTTGGAGGCGCCTGCCAGGCTGTGCCAGCAGGAGGAAAATCTCTGTACAGTGGGACATGAGGGGACTCCTCGTGGTGTCAGAGGGCAGACAGGGATGGATGGAAGGGAGAGGGCAGGGAGTGGAAGCTGCAGTGGCTGCAGAGGGGCCACGTGGATCCAGCAGGAACACTGGATCCGTGTGGATCCAGCAGAGTCTGCCAGATGGGTGATGAAACTCAAAGGTTCTGGTGAAGGTCCGTGGTGTTCCATGGGCCCACCCATCTCCACCATCCCTCCAGACCTCTGCAAAAAGAGGGTTCCAGGGTTTGGTTTCACTGCTGTTAAAAGTGTCTGTGGAATATGAAATAAGTTCTGTTACAAATACAGCAGTTTCTTTCTGGTGTTGTGTAAAACCTACTGTTCCCCTGCTGAAAATTGCTTTATATCTTTGAGCCCGCTGGAGATGGGGGGAGGTGTTTTTATCGTGTTCCTGGAGGTGATTGTGGCCATTGCAGCCAAGTGAATTAACCAAAGGTTAAAGGAGAGCTGCTCATGCCTAGCACAGGATGCCATGCCCTTTTCCTCTGGAAGGAAGAGCTGAAAGTCGCTGGAATGTTGTAATTCCTGATGGTCGCGCTCCCTCTTGTGGCTGCGAAGGATTTAAAAACCAAAAACTATTTTGGGAAATGTGGCACTAAAATAATTAAGATTTCATTTTAACCTGAATTAATATAGATGGTCAAGCAGATTTTTTTTCAAGTGTCTTTTTAAATATAATTCTGATTTCATGTGCTTTACATTAAAAACACACCTCTTTTTTTGCTGTCATGGTTAAAATGCAAAATTGTTGCCCTGACTTCTGCAGTTCTGGATGTTATCATTCTTTTGTAACTGGTTTTCAGACATTCTCTGTAAACATAGCCATGTTATTGTAACGGTATCTTTTTATTTACATTCCTTTCTCCTGGGCACAGAAGTTGGATGGACATTTCCTTTGACCAGTGTGATGGAGGGGAGGCCCTTTGTCTCCTCCAATCCACAGTGGTTTATGAGACACATATAAAATAAAGATGGGCAGGAGAAGCCCAGAGTTTGTTCCTTGATCTCCACAGGTGTCTCTCTCCTTCTTTTGTGTCGTTACTGCGACACAAAATGAGGAGGTTTTGATGGGATATTAAGAAAAATGTATTCACTAAAAGTGTGGCCAGGCACTGGCACAGGTCAGAGGGGTGAAGTCCCCATCCCTGGAGGGATTTCAAAGCCCTGTGGATGTGGCACTTGGGGACAGGGGTCAGCGGTGGCCTTGGCAGCGCTGGGGGGCGATTGACCTCCATGAGCTTTTCCACCCTGAACCGTTCCACGAGTCTATGAAATTCACTCTTTCCCAGCGATATTTCAGCGCAGTGGGGGCAGCAGTGTGGCTGCTGCAGCAGTCCCTGCAGGCTGGCTGACCCCACGGGGTTTTCTCTGTGTGTTTGTCCCTCCCCAGCGCGGGCGTGGGGCGCACGGGCACCTTCATCGTCATCGATGCCATCATGGACATGATGCACGCCGAGCACAGGGTGGACGTCTTTGACTTCGTGTCCAGGATCCGCAACCAGCGGCCCCAGATGGTCCAGACTGATGTGAGTCCCCTCAGGTTACACCTTGTGCTGCTCAAGGATGACAGTGCTGCTGCATTTCCACTCTTTTGTGCAGCACAGTTTGTCCTGTGCTGTTGGACACCTGGGAAAGGTCGTGTCGGGCAGGGCTTGGAGCAGCCTGGGAGAGCTGGATTCCCTGCCCATGGGAAAGGCTGGAATGGATGGGTTTTAAGTCCCTTCCAGCCCAAACCATCCTGGGATTCTCTAACTGGAAAATGAACAAAGCCCAGTGGAAGGATGGGGTGGGGGAGAACACAAAGGCAGAGAAGACCACTGTAAAACACATAATTTTTAGGAATCATTTCCAGCTTTCCCCGGGCACATGAGAGTGGAATTTCAGAGAACATGAGTGATGTAACAGGAAAACTCTGTTTTAACTTAATAATTTTTAATTGTTACTATTTTAATAATTACTAAACTGTAGGCCAAAGAGCAACAAGACAAACGGCAGTGATTTTAAACTGCCAGAGGGAGATGGGATATTGGGAAGGAATTGTTCCCTATGAGGGTGGGGAGGCCCTGGCACAGGGTGCCCAGAGAAGCTGTGGCTGCCCCTGGATCCCTGGAAGTGCCCAAGACCAGGCTGGACAGGGCTTGGAGCACCCTGGGATAGGGGAAGGTGTCCCTGCCCATGGCAGGGGACAATGAACAAGCTGGTCATTAAGGTCCCCTCCAACTCAAAGCATTCTGGGATTTTAAATGAGATAGAGAAGTTCTAGAATTCCTAATTTCCATGCCTTGTTTTGCTGTGTCCTCACCTGCCTCCCTGTTCCCTCCAGATGCAATATTCCTTCATTTACCAAGCCTTACTTGAGTACTACCTCTATGGTGACACAGAGCTGGATGTGTCATCCTTGGAAAAGCACCTCCAGACATCCCAGAGTGCAGCACCAAACCTGGTCAAAATAGGGCTGGAAGAGGAATTTAAAGTAAGTATGGAAATCTTTGCCATAAGGATGTCTAAGATTTAAGCCAGAAGGATTAAAGTGTAACTTTCTAAAGTGCATAAAAGGGAACAAGTTGTTTTATTTTGTGGTTGTTGTGAATGGGGCCTTGCTGAACATCCTGTTCTCTAAATGCTCATTCAGAGCTGTGTCATTCCAGGGGCCTTTTCCTAAACGTTTTTTGTTTGTTTATAAAAGAAAAGTGGAGCGATTCTCTCATCTGCTGCTGGCTGCCAGATCAGATAATGCTGGAAGAGGAAACTGGATTAGGTGCACCTAATTTGCATCCCAATGGGATTGTGGTGACTGACAGCAGGGAGAATTGCAGGGAATTTACAGGGCTTGTGCTGAATGTCCAGACTATCAGGAAAAAAATTCCAAAATAAAAGGATTTCTGTTTAGTGGAGAAACCCCAGATGAAGAAAACAGCCACACTGGCTGTGTGTGATCATTGTTAAAATGACTTTAGTGCCCTGAGGGCATAGTTAGAATGTTTTTATTATTTTGGCTATGCTAAAATACTTATTTTCTGTTTAGGTTTACAGTATTAAATGGCATCTGGGTGTTAACTGGAGTTCTCTCTTTGCTTTAAAGGATTAATTTAACCAGAAATTGGGAACTGGGAAAAAATGATGTAAAAAAAAAAGTTTAATGATAGAGCAACAAGTTCAAAAATCAAATGCACTGGTCTGTCTGGGGGAAAGAAAATGACATTGGATATTGGGAAGGAATTGTTCCCTGGGAGGGTGGGGAGGCCCTGGCACAGGGTGCCCAGAGAAGCTGGGGCTGCCCCTGGATCCCTGGAAGTGCCCAAGGCCAGGCTGGATGGGGCTTGGAGCAGCCTGGGACAGTGGGAGATGTCCCTGCCCATGGCAGGAGGATGATCTAGATGACCTTCCCACCCAAACCATTCCATGGTTCTGTGACTGTAAATTCTTTTCATGTTTGTAGCCACTCAGTGCAGTGGCTGTGGGTGAGCCCAGCTCTGCCCCTGGGAGCCCTCACCCCCTGGCTGTGGTTTCTTGCAGAAGCTGACCAATGTTCGGATCATGAAGGAGAACATGAGGACTGGCAACCTCCCAGCCAACATGAAGAAAGCAAGAGTCATCCAGATTATCCCCTGTAAGAGCCCAGCTTTGGTCTGTGGAAACAAGTGCTGGAAATGCCTGGTTATCCTGGTGTGAGCACACACTGCATCTGGCTGCTGGCAGAGCCCAGCTCATCTCAGAGCACAGCTCCCCTTACAAAGTGCCAGACCCTCATAAAGCATCTGCAAACAATTTCATGAATTGGGCTTTACTAAATCATTCTAAAATCTCTTAAAATTGGGGATTTTGAATTAAATACCTCAGCAGTCTCACCTGCTTGCACAGTCTGAGCAGCAGTGTAATGTCTGCACCTGAAAATGGACATTTCAGAGAAAAGATTTGGTGGGTTTTGTTCTTTCATGTGGAGTTAACAAAAGTTAGACTGGACTCAAAGGTAAGACTGGACTCAAAACTGAGAGTAGACTTTCTTTCAGATGATTTTAATCGAGTGATTCTGTCAATGAAGAGAGGGCAGGAGTACACAGACTACATCAATGCTTCCTTCATAGATGTAAGTATACAACATTTTCCTGCATTTCATTTTCAAATCAGATAATTTGCTGTTGCTGATAAATCTGTTTAAAGAGGCACAATTGACTTGGCTTGCAAAGGACATGAGCTTTTTTTTTTAAGGGAGTTTCCAAATCATTTCTTATCTGGTGAGTTTAAATGGTTGTGTAATTTAAACCTTGTTATTAGATTTGTAAACTGAGCCTTTTATTAAATTCTGACAAACAGGCAGCACAACAAATCAGCTGCACAACCAGTGGTTCCAATATCTGGTCCAGGTTAACAGGTGTAAATATTTGCTCTTCTGAGAAACAGGAAACTCAGTATTTAGCTCAGGGAAAGGCTGTCAGTGTTTGGCAGCCAGGTTTTACTTGGGCAGACCTGGATTAATTCCCAGCTTCCTGTTGGAACCTAAGCAACACATGATTGGGTCTTGTTTTTATTTAAATATGAGAATTAATCATGTCCTTAAGCAGTAAAACCCTGTTGATGGTTGGGGATTGTGGATGTTACAGCTGTGAAGTCACATCTGTATGGAAGTAAGGAAAAGCTGGATGTGGCACTCTGTGCCTTGGTGGGGTTGGCTTGTGGGTTGGACTCTGATCTCAGAGGTCTTGTCCAACCTAATGGATTCTGTGAAATAAAACTGTACCTCAAAACTTGACTTAAAAGAGAATTCCACAGAAAAGCTGAAGAGCTGCTGTTGTGATCATCCTGCTGGGAAATCTGTGCCTGCAGAATCTCATCCCTTCAGCCACGACTGCAAAAAGACACCTCAGGGCTGGGAATTTGGGGGAGATGTTAGAATCTCACAGTTGTTTATGTTGAAATTTATGTTGAAAAAGCTTTCTCAGCCCACTGAGTCCAGCCATCCCCCAGCACTGCCCAGGCCATCCCCTGTGTCCCCAAGTGCCACATCCACCCGGATTTTAAATCCCTGCAGAGATGGGGACTCCCTCACTGCCCTGAGAAGTGACAATACTTTCTGTAGGGAAATTCTCCTTAATATTCAACTTCAGCCTCCCCTGGAGCCCCTTGGGGCTGTTCCCTGGGAGAAATCCCCACTTAGGCCGTGCTGTGCCCGTGACCCCAGCCCTGTCCCTGCCCCTGACGCCGCTCTCTCCCCGCAGGGCTATCGACAGAAGGATTATTTCATTGCCACCCAGGGCCCCCTGCCCCACACCGTGGAGGATTTCTGGAGGATGGTGTGGGAGTGGAAGTGCCACACCATCGTGATGCTCACAGAGGTCCAGGAGAGGGAGCAGGTACGTGTCCTGCAGCAAGATGACACAGAAGATTTGTTGCCTACAGATTACAATATGAGATTTTTTTTTTTGCCTTTCCTAACATGAGCACTTGCCTCGCTCGTTGGTGTGAGTCAGTGTTGCTGCTTTTGCTGGAGTTGTCAGAAAATCCAACCAAACTATGGAATATTACAGTTTTAGAGAGCTTCCAGTTCACATTAATGGGTGTCTGCCATGGAACAGAGCTTTGGGATTTGGGAGCAAGCTGGACAAACTTTTGTAGGATCTTTCATCCCCGTTGTGCCAGTAAAAGCTCTGGTGACTCATTCTGAGTCTGTCCTAATATATCATTAATTAATGAGAGAGTTCTGTGCTGCAGATTGAAGATTCTGGGTTCAGCAGGGGTGTTGTAGTGCTGTGAAAATCTTTTTTTCTGGTGGTTTTGGGAGATTTTTAACAATATTTCCTTGCTTTCAGGAGTTACATTTATTATTCTACTCTGTTTTGTAGCAATATTTGCCATCTGGGCCTCCTGAGCCCTTTTCATTTTAATGGTTTATATTACAGAAGTATTTTATTACTGTATTCTTAGTTATCAGTGTTTGCATTACGACTGTTTAGAACACATTTATTACTCTGGATGTCACTTCTTATATCAAAGGTTCATGACAATGTAGAAAACTGGGAAAAAAAAATCCAGGAATGTTTGCAATTCCCTTGATTTTGCAGGAAAAATGCTGCCAGTACTGGCCATCGGAGGGCTCTGTGACCCACGGAGAGATCACGGTGGAAATCAAGAGTGACAGCCTGTTAGATGCCATCAGTGTCAGGGACTTCCTGGTTACATATAATCAGGTAATCCTCCAAAATTCCGTGGGGTTTTTCCATCTGAAGGCATTGATAAATATCATTCTGTATCTTATATTCTGGGATTTCTGTCTAAACCTAAATGTGCTTATTCAATATCTGACATTAAGAAACATTTTTGCTTAAAGCCACTGAAAATTCTGGTCAGTAAAACAGGTGGTTGATCAAAATGGGGTGTGGGCTTGGGATTGTTTTTTTTTTAATTGTTTTGTTGCTACTGTTATTCCTAGATTTTTTTAATCTTCCACGGAGCTATCAAAGGAAATTTGAGTCAAGATTTTTCATAGAATCCCAGACTGGTTTGGGTTGGAAGGAACCTTAAAGCTCATGTGTTTCCACTATCCCAGGGTGCTCCAAGCCCCATCCAGCCTGGCCTTGGGCACTTCCAGGGATCCAGGGGCAGCCACAGCTTCTCTGGGCACCCTGTGTGTGCTTTTACTGTGCTGTTAATCAAGCCAAGAGAAATAATTGTGAAGTTCCAAAGTAGCAGGCAGTGAGTCCACTTCATGATTTGGGCTGTTCCAACAGGACTTTGGGTTTGGCCTGTGCATAAGGAAAGTTTTCAGCTGTTGTTCCTCAGGATAAACAATATTTTAGTGTATCCAGTCCAACAACTGTGCCAATCAAAAGGAAAATTATAGGGGGAATTATCATTATAGTGGATGGGGGATTTAGAAACAGAGCTGCCAGGTCTGCAGGACCAGTATAGAATCATGGAATATTAAGGCTGGAATTAAGATATTCAAGGTCCATAATATATCATGGGCCAGGTCACAAACACTGTCCTGTAGCAGTTCAAAATGTGCTCCAGAGCTGTGAGGGCAGGAGGTGTGTTTGCACTGGGCAGTGAGCAGTGGCTAAAAGTGCTGTTTCCCTGCTGCCAGAGCAACCAGGAGAAGCCCAGCAGGCTGGTGAGGCAGTTCCATTTCCATGGGTGGCCAGAGATTGGGATTCCTGCAGAGGGCAAGGGCATGATCGACCTCATTGCAGCCGTGCAGAAGCAGCAGCAGCAGACTGGGAACCACCCCATCACTGTGCACTGCAGGTGGGTCCCTCTGCACCCCACCTGGCCTGTCCCATGTCCCTGTTGTCCCTCTTTTCCCATTTTTCTGCCTGTTTTTGCCGTGTTTTTCCGCAGTGCTGGTGCAGGGAGGACAGGAACCTTCATAGCACTGAGCAACATCCTGGAGAGAGTGAAGGCTGAGGGGCTCCTGGACGTGTTTCAGGCTGTGAAGAGCTTGAGGCTGCAGAGGCCACACATGGTGCAAACACTGGTAGGGTATTGACCACCCCAGCTCTTTGGGGGGGATGTCTGCTTGTAAATATTCCTGGGGGAAAGAGAACAAAGGGGTTGGTTGTAGGTTGGCATCAGTGATGCATAATGGTTTGTGTGTGTATGAGGTATTAGCAGGAATTGGTGTTCTTACAGGGGTTTTTAGAACATTTCTAAAACTGCAACTTGTCTGAATATTCTGTGTCTTTTAGGAACTTGAGGCAGTTAAACCAAAATTTTTTGAGTGTTGCAGGTGATTTTAAGTAAATGCATTTCAGGGTATTTGTGAGTTGTTCTGTCTTACTTTAAATTGGAGTCATGGAATTGTTTGGGTTGGAAGGGACCTTAAAGCCCATCCAGTGCCACCCCTGCCATGGGCAGGGACACCTCCCACTGTCCCAGGGTGCCCCAAGCCCCATCCAGCCTGGCCTTGGGCACTGCCAGGGATGGGGACTCCCAGCCCTGGAAATGTCTCCAACTTACTTAAAATCTTTTAAAAAGTCTTCTTTGAAGTCATCTACAACTAAAATAGGAATCTTAGTCCAGATGCTTTTCCCTATGGAATAAACAATCTTTAACTTGCAAATACGTGAAAACACTGATATTTTGTATTTTCATAGCAGCTTCCATTCCACAATCTGAAAAACTCCTGTAGACACAATTACCTCCACCCCCCTTTTCCAGGCAGATGTTTTCTCCATCCCACAGACAGGAAGAAAAGGGTGGAAGAAACAGAATTGGATTATCCACAGGCAGGCTGAGGCAGGGATGGATGGGTTCTCCCTGCCAGAGGGCAGGGCTGGATGGGATTTTGGGCAGGAATTGTTCCCTGGGAGGGTGGGAAGGGGTTGGAATAGAATTCCCAGAGAAGCTGTGGCTGCCCCTGGATCCCTGGAAGTCTCCAGGGCCAGGTTGGGGCTTGGAGCAGCCTGGGACAGTGGGAGGTGTCCCAGGGGCTGGGACTGGATGGGCTTTGAGGTCCCTTCCACCCCAAACCTCTCTGGGTTGTGATTCCCTGGCTGTCCCTGGGCAGTGCTCAGGAGTTTCCTGCTGTAGCAGCCCTGAGCTGCTGGGTTTAAATGAGAAGCCAGCTCTGAGAACTGCTCCAGTTTAAGAAGCATCACCTCCAAAGCTCGAGGAGTCATTTTAACTAAAGAGCCACAATCAGCCAGTGTCTGACCAAAGAAAGAGGTACCATTGTTTTTATTTAAAATAATAAAGAGAATTCAGAGCAGACCAGTTCTCAGCTACTGCTGCCAGCAGTGGTCCCAGGCAGAACACGTGGCATTTGTCACTGGGATTTGCATGAGATTTTCTCACTGTAATCACACAATGCAACCAAAGCCCATTTTGACACCTTTTCCTTGTTTTGCAGGAACAGTATGAATTCTGCTACAGAGTGGTACAAGATTTCATCGACATATTTTCAGATTATGCTAATTTCAAATGAGAATTCTGCCTTATTTTTTAATTTGTCTGTATAAATAGTTGTATATTATGTTAATTTATTCCTTGTCCTTCGGGTTGTTGACTTAACTGTAAATACAATGTTGTGTTGGCTCTAAAAGTTGCATTTGCTGTATAAAGTTGTTTCTTAAATATAAATATCTTCCAAAGCGAAGTAAAATGTTCCTATACTGTATAGCACTGTAAGATGGGATATAAATCTTTATTCTGAGTAACAGCAAATTAATTCTTGAGGGTCTCTTTCTTTGAATTTTGCCACTTATAAATATTTATCAATCATTTTATCTCCCAATTGTTGAAATTTTTGACAGGTGATTTACTGTTCATCCTAAAAAAAAGTGAATTGTGGTGCATATGTTTAAATATGTTTTGGCCATAAACCTCTGTTCACCATGAAAATAGATTATTTATTTTTCAAGGCTGTTTTTAAGAGCATCCAAGTTGATGGCAGTTGGAGTTTGAGTCTTACTGTCCATAAGATAGAATCAGTAGAAATAGGGATTGAATTTTTGAATTAACAGAACTTTCAAAGCCCATTTTTTCCCAAATATTGCTTAAATTGACTTAGAAAGGAAATAATGCGATTTTTAGAATATTTTGCATATTTGAAGAGTATATTTTGCAGCACCTGAACTTGTCTGCTTGAAGAGAGATGCCAGAAATGGAGTTAAAGCTTCTCTTCTCTATAAACACGTGCATAATTTCCCACTTCTTTAAGATGAGAGAGAGATGAACTCTTACTCCTTGATTTGACTCAACAGAATAAATTTAGAGCATTGGTAAAAATTGGAAAAAGCAATTTACTCACAGCTGAATGCCAGAAACATGAAGTGTTGTGGCAAAAGCTCCTCCAAGTTCTTGCCCTCCCATATATGTTCTGAAAAAAAGACTGTTTCCTTGCTCTAAGGGGTTTATGATTGTGTACAGAGATATATTTTTAATGAAAATAGAATTGGTGACATAAAATAGCAAAGTCTTTATTATAGCCCTGACCAGGATGTGTTTGGGGGTTGGAAAATCCCCAAATCATGGGGCACCCCAATGTTGAATAATTAAACAGTGTCTCTTTTCCACTCTTCCCAAAAGCATCTATGACTTAATGAGCACAAAGGAGGTGAATCCGTATTTAATTCCATCACTAATATGCAATAGTTCTGTCTCATCCTGTTGGGCTTTTGTGATGCAGCATCAAAGCCTTACTTAAAACAAGCAGCTGAAACTGAGCATTTCCCTGCTGTCCTTGCACTATTTTATCCCATTTCTATTCCAGTAGAAATCTCATTTTACCTTGTAGCAATGCAAGGTGTCCAGAGCTCTCCTTCCATTCCATCCTGGCTGGAAAAGGTGCAGTTTTGGAATCCCTGAGCACCCTATTCCAGCTGTGCCATTGGCTGCTTCTTGTCTTCCCATCGCTGCACTCCTGTATTTATTTGTACAGTAAATTATGCACTTCAAAAAAAGATTGTTTAAAGGCTAAACCTTGGTTGTGAGTCTCTATGAGAAGAAACACTCAAGCCACAGTGTTGGGTAATGAAAGTGAAGCGGAGTGAGGTCGTGTTCCTGAAATTCCATCAACATTTAGAGAGGCAAAATAAATTCAGTCTGGAAACTGACACACTGGGGGTTCAGTATGATCATTTATAGCCCAGGGAGGCTCCCAGAGGCTGGAAAATAATGCTAAGGAATTCCCATTTTGTGGGATGGCAGCATCTTTTCCAGACGTGGAGCCCGCGTTTGAATCATCGTAATTTGTGCGTTGGGCAGATTTTGGGGGCCCTGAGATAGAAACTTGGGGGGAGTTTCTCTCCAGAGATGTGGGGTGAGGATGTGGGGGTCCCACAGCCCCCCCAGCAAGAGCAGGCTGGAGTTCAGCTGAAACACATTCTCACTGGGTACTCACATTTTCCTTGATATGCAGATATCTAGGAGGAAAGAGAAATACCTAAAATCTGTTTCAGAAGTCACAGCTGTAGCTCCCTAATGATTTGTGTGGAATTTGGAAAGCTCCCAGCCCTCGTGTCTGCTCAGTGGCTGCTCACTGCAGCATCTCTGGGGAGCTGGGTCTTGCTGGATATGAATTTCCCTTGAAATCTCCTTGCATGGAATTCCTTTAAAAACACCAAAAATAGTTGGATTGGAAGTGTCCTTCTGATCTGTCTGTGGTTTTGGTCACTGTGTGACTTGACTGTTCATGTGTTCAGACAGGTCCCAGCTCAGCTCAGCATTTAAGCGTTCGCTTTCCCACATCGTTATCCCACAATCCATGGAAGTGCCATGGGTTCCTGAAGAAATCCCTTAAGTGCTTGGCTGAATTGGGCCTTAATGAAGAATGCATACTGTAATTAGCAGTGTTTTTTAGGCTATTTTTATGTATCAGTTTTTTAAACTTTTAAAATGAGCCTGACCACCCCGTGTTCAGTATTTTGAAATGTTTTCGTTTCCCTCGTCCCATTTTTCATGTAAAGTTACTGAAACTTTTCTGTATAACCAAAATGTATTTAATTTGTCAAATCTTTATAATATATGTATGTATTATACAGTTTCAGCTATTATTATTTTCTTTTATTACGTTTATAATTTGATCTTGCTGTGTTTTTAATGCTGGTGAATGTGGCTGAATTATTTGTATATGCAAATTGCAAGATCTAATACATTCTGATGCAAGAACAAAGCTTCCTTTTTATTCTCCAACTGCATTATTTCCTTTAAATCTTTTCATTTCATTCCTGCGTTGTGTGTTCATTTAAGAATTCTAAAAGAGTTGAAATCCATTATCTAGATAAGTAATTTTTCAGAGCTTATCTGCAGGTATTTGGGAGTAATGTTCTGATTCATGTGGGGACTGAACATTGTGCCTATAAAGGGTGTAGAAACTCATGGAAGTAGTTGAAATCCAGGCCTTCCCAAACTTTAAGGATAAGTAAGATCTGCCAAAATAAGTAGAGTAAAATGATTTAAATGTAACAAATAATCCTGTGTTAAACTGGTGTCATACAAAGATAAAAATAGCAGCTAAAATTCCAGCTGTGCTGCCCATCACAAATTGAAGGTTCACTGTAATTAACAGCAATTTCTTAATTCATTTGGACAAGTTTTGTGTTGGACATCATGCCAAAATTAATCAAGAAGGCCCCGTTGTTATAACAAGGGTTAGGAAAGGTTTATGTGAACTAGGAGTAAGTGCTCAGAGGTGACAATCCTGATGTCAGGTGTTTTTTGTCAAGTAGGATTTCATGATGCCTCATTTCTGTTCCACCCCTTTAGCCCTGGTTCCCCTGGTCCACCCCACACCTCCCATTTCAGTGTAGGTCATTTTAGGATTATTTATTTCCACAGTTGTTGGGAAGAACTTCTTGTCTGCCTGGCTTTCTGGGCACTGTTCTAACATTTGCAGGATGACAAGAAATGGCCTCAATTTGTGCTGGGGAAGGTTTAAATTGGAGATTAAAATTTCTTTATGGACGGGTTGTCAATCATTGGAATGGGGTACCTGGGGTAGTGGTGAGTCCACATTCCTGGAATTGTTCAAAAACCGCGTGGATGTGGCACTTGAGCACGTGGTTTAGTGGTGAACTTCCTGGTGGTGCTGGTTGATGGTTGGATTTGATGATCTTACAGGCCTTTTCCAAACTTAGCAATTCTATGATTCTAATTTTCCACTGCATGTAAAAGCTGTTAATTTTTGTAATAATTCCAGATGAGCTGATCAAATGTTTTGTGTGCTTGGACCATGTACTTTTAGCAGGTGTCAAGATGCACAGCTTGTGAGATCACAGGAATATTTCTGTACTGTTCTGGTGATAAAGTTGTTTTTTCCCAATTTCTAAGCATTACAGAGAAATACCATAAAGACCTTGCAGTTCTTATGATGAAGATGGTTCTGTTTTCAGAAACTCAGCTTTTAGAAAAAACCCACACTTTCATTGTAATCATGAAAAGTATTTCTTTCAATGGGCTATTCAAGCAATATAAACTGAGGCAGATGAAAGACGTGTTTGTTCTGTATAGGGCACATCTGTCGAGTCTCAGCTCTGTTCTGCCTAATGCAGAAATTGTTCAGTGGAGAATTTTTCAAGCCACTGAACTTCACGGGGAGTGTTCTTCATCTGAGGTATTAAAGGATTAGGTTGTAATTTAGCTCGTTTCATAAGAGCTTCCTTCTAATGACTTTTATACATTTTCTGTGCTGCTTTGCACAGAGGAGGGGAATTACTCAGTTGTTAATCGAGTTGACACCTTGCCAAGGAAGTTCTTTGCACAAAGAGTCATTTTCTTCTTTCACCTGTTTCCATTGCAAGAGAAACCACTCCAGCATTTTCCTGGATTTTTACTGAACTCAAACTATCCATGAACATGGAACAAAAGATCCAAGCCATGACTTCTTGCCAGTTGGATGGACAGAAAGGGAAACTCCCAGCTGGGAAGAGCTTGAGAAGGAATTATTGAGCACAATATTTCCTAGTTGAGATTTTTATAGTAACTTTGCCCTTCCAACACCTGAAGGGATCCTGTGAGAAAGATGGACAGAGAGAATTTACAGGAGTATTTAGTGCCAGGACAAGGGGGGATGGCTTCAAATTGCCAGAGGGCAGGGTTGGATGGGATATTGGGAAGGAATTGTTCCCTGGGAGGGTGGGCAGGCCCTGGCACAGGGTGCCCAGAGAAGCTGTGGCTGCCCCTGGATCCCTGGAAGTGCCCAAGGCCAGGCTTGGAGCAACCTGGGACAGTGGGAGGTGTTCCTGCCCAGGGCAGGGCACTGAATTTCACCTAATTTCAGGTGGTCTTTTAGGTCCTTCCAACCCAGACCATTCCATGATTTTAGGATTCACATGGCAGCCTTTGGATCAAGTAGAAGCTGTTTCCAAGGAAGCAGCACATGGAATAGCTCCCCTGCTTTGTCTGGAAGTGTTGAAGGTAAAGGATGTTCTCTGCAATTTAACAGAGGTTGATTTCATTTGCTGAATCCAGTGGAATCTCGTCCCAGTCCTAATAAAGTACAAATTTCCAACTCAGCTCTGCAGAAGGACTGACTGGGGGATGCAGAATCCCTGTTAGGATTAAAAGTGATCTGTTGAAGTTGATGGCAACATTTCCTGGATTAAGAATTTAGTTCCCAGATCTGGCACAGGGTGGGATTCTTGGGCTTGTCCTGTGCAGGGCCAAGGAGGAGTTGGATTCCATGATCCTGGGGGGTGATTTTGTCATCCTTCATAATTGGCAAGTTAATTGCACAGTCCCAGAACACAAACATGCCCAGTTTGGATGTGGACTACAAAGTGTTAATTTACACTTGAAACCTGACTTACTTCCCTGGCACGTTGTGTCTTTTCTTTCCCATCTTGCCTGGCTTTGAAGGAAAACAGAGCTTGGATTAATTGAAATAGAGATTTTACTTAAAAATATTAGTGTGTCCATCATATTCAGAGGTTTGATCCTTCACAGTTTTCCTTAGCAGTTTATATTCTTTCACCATTTAAGGTAAATGTATTATTTCGAAGTATTTATTAAATGTGGATAGATACCATTTTGGAAAATATACCCCATTTGTTCCTAAATTTATGCAGATTCCTCCCATGTAAAATCATCTGTAAAAATGAAGTTCTGTGCATGAATAGAAGCATTCCAAAAACCCTGGGTGCAACGATGTGTCAGTGTAATAAACTGATTTTATGAGGGAGTCTATTGCAAAACATTACATTTTCAGGGTTCATCACACAGCAACTTCTCATCTCCAGGCTTTGCTTTACACAGGGTGAGTAGCCTGAATATTTATTTGCTTTATACCTTATAAAAGCCCTAATTTAGGGAAAGCTTTAATTAGAACTTGTGCTTTTCAGACTTTCAGTTAAAAACCACTGATAGTACAAATTTGTGGAAATGAGCTTCATTCAGTGTTTTCAAAGCACCTGCTCAGGCACTTGAACAAATAACCCTGCATGAGGACCTTCCTGTGACAAATTAAGATGCTGATTTCTTTAATTCTCTCTCAAGGAGATTCAAGCACTGACACTGAAAATAAACTATTTTTCTCCTCATTATTGACATTTGACAATTTCACTTGAACGTGTATTCAGGTGTATTTCTCAGCCTGTGCTACCAAATTAAACATTCACAAATTAACCTAACAGCAACTTTAGGAGAAGAAAATGTCATCTTTTTTTTCCTCCTGTGAATTTACTTTTGCAAATATTTGTACAGATGCTGTTTCAGAGAGCACTGCTGCTCTTGGAGACAGATTTACAGCCAGGCTTAAAACCTCTGTTATAATTTATGTTTTCTCTAAGTATTGCTGCGTTTGCAGGGACACTTGTCACAAAGGCTGTGACAGGGTAAGTGCACTGATAAACCACTGTAAATCACTCCAGAATATACAATTATTGATATAGTGCAGCTGTATTTATTTATTTATGGTGTTTGATCACGTGGGCTGCTAGAGACTGCAATAAATTCAAAGAGTTTTTCTGGTAAAAACTGTTTGTTTAAATATTTTGTTCAGATATAACTGCACTTGTGAAGACCCCCAGGAAGGGTCTGGCTTTAATACCTGTTTATTAGCAATGATACCCAATTAGATACCAAAGAAAACCCTGATTTTTGTATTTTTTATGTCTATATTAAAGATTGTCCAGTAGCATGAAGCTGTTGTGAAAATAATATAATAATAATAATAATAATAATAATAAATGTATTATTGGAATCTGGTGACCTTCATTCCAAGTTCAATTTCGATGTTTGTGCAAGGGAAGGGCCTTTTTACAAGGTCATCCAGCCTTTTGTGCTTCAGGGGATAAAATTCTGCTATTCAGATCTTTCACAAAGCAGAACTTTTGATTTTACTACTATTTTATTTCATTATCTAGCTTGCCTCAAGGACTATTTTATGTAGTGTGATGACTTTAGGGTATTTTAGATGTGATATAGTTAGATGCAAGCAGCTTTTAGAATGCTATTTCTTTTCCTTTCAATTAAACTACTTTGAAGTCTATTTCATAAGATTTGATGGGGTTTTAATTTAGTTCAGTATATTGAGTCAGAATTATTATTATTATTATTATTATTATTATTATTATTATCTCAACAACCTGTTTTCCCCTGGACATTCCCCAGCCATGTGGGTGGGGGGAAAACTAAAATTGTGATGTCAGGATAGAAAGGAATTGAGTGAGTTTTCTTTGCAGTAAATTAATTATGTTAAAAATAATGTTTGTTTTTTGAAGGAGTCTGCTAACTGAAATTCGTGTTTTCTCTGGTGATTTCTAAAGAGGATGAAGTGTTATTTGCCAGTTTGTGTTTAGTGGTTAGGATATGAAGGGGAAAAATTCCAGAAATTCAAACTTACTCATGCATGTTATGTGGGGTGTATTTTAAACATAATCTGTAAAAGTAAATTGCTCTCCCTTTTTTAATTCAAATTATTCAGAACTTTAGAAGTACTTCGTGCTTATTTTAAATTTCTTTTGTATTTACTTCTCCAGCAATAGATGTTAATTTGCTTTAGATTTTTGTGGCACCACAACCTGCTTTTAAAACTGAATATTGTGTATCACATAGAGGAGACTCTGGAGAATAAAATGAGGTGGCTGGGGCCTATATTGTGAAATTTCAGACCACTGGTGCAAATGCTCAAACTACAGGAAAAAACTGAGTTTAAAAATGGACGTTCTCTAATCTCTGCATAATTTGCATAATTTTTTAAAGCACTTTTTTCTTCTGTCTTCAAATACAAAGCAACACGGTGTTCTTTCTCTCTGCATGTTGATTTTTGATTCTTTGCCTCATGGATCCTCAAATTCAAGTCTCAGTAATGAATTCCCATCTGGGATCAGCTTTGTAGCTAAATGAATGATTAAAATGCCTGATTAAAATGGACTTAAAATCCTAATTTAACTTTTACTGCTGCTCACCCCCTCCCATCTTTGCTCCCTTTATTTCCCCCTGCTCTTTAAACCCCTTATTTTTGTGGTTAATATTATTTTTGTGGTTAATAATACTGGGATCTGATTAAACAGAGACGCTTCAATTACTTTATAAAGTCTAAGTGAATGTGAGGTGATATAAACCCATTCTGGGCATTTTTAATTTGCTGAGGAGGTGCAAATTTGGGACCAGCTGAGCCCCCTGCAAATCCCTCTCCCTCAGAGGGGCTGAATGAGCCCAGACAGGTTCGGGTGCAGGTTTAGGTGCAGGTTTAGGTTCTGGTGCAGGTTTAGGTGCAGGTTTAGGTTCGGGTGCAGGTTTAGGGTCTGGTGCAGGTTTAGGTGCAGGTTTAGGTTCGGGTGCAGGTT
>VZRZ01001140.1:93174-112675 GCA_013398175.1 Climacteris rufus
GAGACACCTGTTACCAGTAAGGAAGAGAGAGCAGGAAGGGGGCAAGGCCCGCCTTCTTTTATTTTATATACATTTAGAAATCACTATTCATTGGAGGAAATCAGTTCTTCCTCCCTCAATCACAGTGGTCAAAGGAAATGTCCATCAAAGTTCTGTGTCCAGGAGAAAGGAATGTAAATGATAAGATACAGTTACAACAACACGGCCATGTTTACATAGAAAAGTGTGAGAAACTAGCTACAAAGGAATGACAACATCCAGAACTGCAAAAACCAGGGCAACAAGGTTCAGGTCCAGGTTTAGGTTTGGGTGCAGGTTTAGCTTAGGGTGCAGGTGCAGGTTCAGGTTTAGGTTCGGGTCCATGTACAGATACATGTACAAGTTTGGGCACAGGTACAGGTTCAGTTATGGATCCAGGCAGAGGTGTAGGCACACATTCAGTACAGGTATAGAGATAGATACAGGTACAGACACAGATAGTGTTATAGGTACAGGTTCAGGTAGAGGGACACGTCCAGTTACAGACACAGCTTCAGGCCCAGATTCAGGCAGAGGTCCATGTACAGGTGTAAGCAGAGTTTCATGTACAGATAAAGGCACAGGTTGGGTCACGGCTCCGTGTCCGGGCCGGGCCGGCCCCGCCATGAGGGGCTTTGGGCGCCCTCACTGTGGCGCTGCTCTGCCCCGGCCGGCGGCGTCTGAGGCGGCGCCTCCGTTTGAACTCAAACCGCCCTCGCCGCTCCCCATTGGCTCCGCCGCGCGTCGCGCGCAGCCCTCTCCGCCAATCAGAGGCCGCCGCGCTCCTTTTCGAAAATTCAACGGTCAGCTCGGCGATTCCTTTCTCCTTCCGCCGATCGGGCACGGCGTAAAGCTAAAAGAGTCCCCGTGCCCGGTGCCGCCTGGCGCGGCCGGACGGGCTTGGCGCGGTGCCTCAGCCATGGCGGCTGCCGGCAGGNCCACCCCGGGGGTGAAGGGGGGGCAGTGCTGGGGCTCGGGGCTGGCACGCGCGCGCGGGAAGGGCTCAGTCGGCGCCGCGCCGTGACGGGAGCGCGGCCGGGGCGCCTCGGACGCCGCCACACGGGGCCCCTCAGCGGCCGCCAGCGCTCCGGCCGAGCCAGGTACGGGTGGGTGGGTGAGGGAGTGAGGGGGGATAGGCCCGGGGAGCCGCGGGGAGGGTTTGGGCCGCCTGACACCCCCTCGGTGGCCGCCTGCCTCCTATGTTGGCTCTTGCCCCCTGCCGCGGTGGCTGTTGCCCCCTCTCCCCCGGTGTTTATCCTCTCGCTCCCCCCGGTGCTCACCTGTCCTCCCGGAGTCCCGTGGCTGTGACCGCCCGGAACCCGGGCTCGTAAACTTCGGCTTATGCAGCTCATGTGGCATTTTTGGCTCGAAGGAGCTGGTGGCTGCCGTGAGCAGGGGGCTCTCGGTGCAGGACACTGAGTATTTTCGTTCGCTGAAAGGTAAAAGGACCGCTGGCTTCGCCCCCACGTTGTGTCGTGCTGTCAACAAGTGTTTTATCGCACCAAACCCACCAAAAAAATTACATAAGGGTCTCAGCTTTATTTAATTCCGTAGTTTTACCTTGCTGTTTTCAAACAGAAAGTATTTTTAAAGATGCCTCCCTGAGAATCGCTTGTGCTTCGTGGCTTTTACATGAGACATAGTGCAGGTTATGTGAAAATACATGAAAGCGTATGCGGTATTCTGCTGTGCATTGGAAAACATCTTCGGAACAAAAAGAAAAGATAAAAATTTGCATCAACTTAGACGTGTAGAAAATTACCGGGATGAGCAGTGTGGATGTTTTTTGTAGGTAAGGTTCCTTACGTTTGGAGATGCCGCGCTATGGGAAAATCGTTGTCATTAAAAGGAATGGGACTGATGGAGTTGTTTTTCCACTCACCTCAACTTCTTGTTTATTTGGAAGGTGAGAATTTGCTGTGTGCTTGCATACATTGAAATAATGAGTGATGTTTTCTTGTACATTATGTCTTTGACATCTTATTTACAAAATAAATGTTTATTTATGAATGGTGTACAGAGAAGGGAAGGTGACGCTGGATTAAGGTTAATTGTAAGACTGAAAAGCTGAGCTTCATTTTGTTACTGCTTTTTGCCCCTTCCTTGCCAGAACTACTTTTGTTTATTGATTGATTTTAAGTTTCTGGCCAAAGGAAATCTGGGGAAAGGATTAAAAGTGATAAGACCAACAGCAAGTCAAAAGCGTTCAAGATTAGCTTAGAAAAGGGAAAGCCTGTACACTTAGGAGCATGTTTGCACTCAATAACAACTTTTAAGAAGGTAGAAGTGGTTGTGCAGGTGAGGCCAAGGGTCCACCTCTCCTGTCTCTGAGCTCAGTAATGTCAGCCTGACAATGAGTTTAACAGCACGTGCTGACATTGCCTAAAAATATTCCACAAGTCTTGGGAAACTTGGGAAGGAAGTAATCTCATACCACCAGCTATCCGTGGTAGCCAGGTCTTAGTTTGTTGTGATCTGCTTTTTTCATAATTTGGGTATTTCACAAATTTCTGGTCTGGATTCTCTGGGGCTGTAGGAGTGTGAGCTGGTTTTTACCACTTTTCATAGACTTAGCAGTTGATTTTCTTCAAATCTGAGAAATCATGCTGCTGTACAATTATGAAGTAAAATGTTGGTAAATCCTTTAATTCCACAGCAGATTTTTCTGTGTTTGGTGTGAAACTGAGCTTGTGTTTCCCCCCCCAGGAAAACAGAATGTGACATCCGCGTGCGGCTGCCCTGGGTGTCCAACGAGCACTGCAGAATTGAAATAAATGAAAACAAGGAGGTGAGATGCTCGTGTTTTATTAAAATCCGAATTGCCTGCTTGCATCTCAGCAGGTCACTGAAATGTTTGTTTTCTTTTTAGGCAGTGCTGACTAATTTGAGCACAGTGAACCCCACGCAGCTGAACGGGGCTTGCTTGGAGCAGCCCGTTCCTCTGAAGCACGGAGATGTGTTAACCATTATTGATCGTTCTTTCAGGTGGGTGCCTCTGAAATTCCTTCGTTCTGCAGTGCACATTCATACAGTTTATTTCATGTTGCTCTATAAAGTCTTACAAGCCTTCATCAGAAGGCAGGATTCCTTAAAGATAAATTTTTTGACACTTGTATTGCGTTAAAATCAATCAACAAAGAACAATCTAGAGAGATTATTCTGATTTTGTTTCAAGGGCAATCAGTTTTAGGGGGAAATTTAAAGTGTTTTTCAGTTGCTAAAGCCTTTAAAAGGGAGATGTGTGCATTGTTGGGAGGGGACAACTATTCCTAGGTAATTTCTCTTAGTAATGGGAATGGAGTCATCAAATATTTGACAAAAAATAGTTGTATTTTCAAACACTTCTTTCAGGTTTGAATATCCTCTCCAATCAACTCCAAAAAAGAGGCGCTCCAGGTCTCCAAAAGATGAAACTCTGCAGGTAATTTTGTGGCCCTGGGCTTTTTTCTTACAAGTTTATTGGTAGCAGTAGTGACATGGTCTTGTATTTCCCTGTTCTGTGTTCTTATCAGGAGTAACTTTTCAGCCCTAAGCTGCTTTTCTGTCTGAAAATATAAATAAGCTCCTTCAGATAAATACTTCTTAAAAATGTAGTAATTTCAGACCTGTCAGTTTTTGGTAATAGATAATTAATAATTCTATGATATTGCTAACACAGAGTTATAAATCTTCCACTGGGTCTGGGAAGAAGGGGAGATTGGAATGTGCTGGGTTTTACTCCTATTCTCCAGCTGCTTTGACAGCTCAGAATTTAAATGATAAGACAAATTTCTGCTCTTTAGGCCTTCAAGTGTATTAGTCAATGTTAAATATTGAAAAGCTGAAGGATTTAATTTGAATATTTTAAAGTCTGTTAAGTAAACAATGCATATTCTTTCATAAATAGTCTTTTTCAATGTACAGTTGAAAACTAAGCTGTAAAATATTTGTTGCTCTGCTGTAATATTGTACAAATTTACAGGTTCTTCATGTTCAGCAGGTGGCAGAAGTGGAATTATCACACAAACAAACTTCAGGATCTAAAAGTCCTGATGCTTCAGGTTGGTGCCTGTTTTGTGAGAGCTTTGTTTTCTTTTGACCCCTTAACTGCATTTATTCTCAGCATAAGAAGAAAAACAAGGCTAAAAGAGGAAAAAAAGGTATTTTAAGGCTTTCCACCCTGATTAGACATTGGTGTGTCAGTGATTGTCCCATCATACCTGGATGCTGTGAATTCACCTTTGTCATTAAATGTAACCTGGAGTTCTCTGCTGCCCTACAGCTGCACCTTTTCCAAGCAAATATTGCATTATCTCATGTCTTCTTTCCTAGTAAGAAATTGAAACAAGTATAACTTTGCAGGTCTATAGTGTATATTGAAATAATAGTTTACAGTAACTGTTTCCTGTAGAAACAAAATCCAGGGCTACTAAGTCTGGGTAGTTAAAATCCACAGACTGGTTAAATGTCAGGCCCTTCCCATCCTCCTTGTCTTAAATAATCCTGATTTTAGTGGAAGACACAAAATTTGTTATAATTGAAGACAGATTTTTGTTCCAGTGCAAAAAGCCCAGGCTGTTTCCAGGTGTTCCCTTTCAGTGGAGCCTGGTTGACATCCTGGGAGAGGAAAGGAGGGAATTGTTCATCTGCATTTATAGAACTTGTATTTGTAGTTCTGCAGTTTTTAAGTAACTCTGTGTCTGTATTTTCATTTTGCTTTGCTTACTTTGTAGATAATGCTGAGCATGAAGAAAAAAATGCCAATGAAAAGAAACCAACTCCAGAGGAAAATCTTTCTAAAGCTTTCCCCATCAAACTACAGACACCCAAATCTTCACAAAGAATACATCGTGGTCTTAAAAAGCAAAATGAGATGTCTCCCTTTAGTAAGCTCTATGAAAGTGTGAAAAATGAGATGGAAGTGGAAAAACCTCTGCACAAGGGAAGTGCCTCTCCACAAGCTGCCAAAGGGGAGAGTGTTCTGCCAGAACCAAGTGCTCAGGTGGCATCCAGGAGTTGTGGTTATGATCTGGGCAGCCTGGCTAAAGAAAAACAAATAGGCAGAAGTGGAAATGTTGAAAAATGTCAAATTGTGAGAAGAGAAGAAATAAACAGCCCAGGATTTAACCAGCTGTCAGCTGTAGGAAGAACTCCCAGGAGGAGTTTTACCAGAAGTCCTCAAACTTCCATTTCCAAGGAGGTGTCCAGAGGTCCTGGTCAGAGTCCCTTGCAGGATCCTAAGGAGCTAAGGACACCAGGCAGCTCTAGAAGTGCTGCAGTGACACCCAGACCCAGCAAGGAGAATCCCAGGAGCTCCCTGTCTTTGCTGCCACAGTGCTCTATAGAAAGGCTGAATTGCCCACACGAAGGGACAATATGCACAACTCACAGCCCCAGTGCTTCTGGAGCAGCTAAACGTGTTGTGTCCACACCAACAGCCAGAAGGAAGAGTCCTCGGTCTGTGTTTGTGTCACCTGCCAGAGAAACCCCTGCAGGGAGCGCTCCCAGGACCCCACACAGTGTGTCAGGGAAGCCCAAGGCTCTGTCAGGAAGCCCAGCTGGAACTCCCAGAGGAGATTCAGTGTGTGGAGCTGAAACCCCACAGCTGCCTTGTCCAAAAGAGAAATGCTGCAAGCAAAGACGGAACAGCAAACAACAACCGCCAGGAAAACCTGTCCAGGAGGTGCTGAAAGAAATCTGTGATCAGGCAAACTTGGATAACTCCAAGGTGGGACGTTCTGAAACCTCTCCCTCTTTCTCTGATTCCAAGAATCCCAGGAGAAATAGCAGGCAGAGTAAAGAATTCTTGGACAAAAGTGTCCATGCAGAGGCACTGGCTTCAGAAGGGATGGTGGCATCCCCAGCTGGTCAGAAAGCTCTGGAAGGCTCTGGAAGGAAAAGGGGAAGGCCAAGGAGCTCTGGAGTGCTGAGTGGAGCAGCAGCAGAGACAAGCACTGCTCAGGAGCAGCAGGGTTCAGGCAGGAGGGACAGTGGGACTGAGGCAGAGCTGGCCAGGGAGGGGAGGCACCAAGGACAAGGTTTGGAAGATGCCGGAGCTGTGAGACCTCGCAGAGCATCAGCAAAGAGAAGGTCTTGTGCTGCTGAGCTGCAGGACACTGAGCCTGTCTCAGAAACCAAGGGTGGCCTGTCCCAGGGAGGAGACTCAGGTAAACACATTGGATTCCTCTGCCTTGTTTTGATATTAGAGAACTTCCACTTACATAAAATGTAGAACCAATTGCTGACATTAATTCTAAAATGTTTATCATGGAGTTACATTTGACCATAACAGTGCACAGCAACACGTATAAAAATTTCCTTGATTGGATCTGTTTCTCTTTGTTGTCTTTTGGTTTGTTTCCAGCTTTAAAATGCACATATTAAAATGCAGACTTGGATTCTTAAATATATTAAAATATTTTCAATTCTTCTTTTCAGGCAAGACAAAAAGGATATCTCAGAAGAGGAGAAGTGGTGAAATGCTCCCTCAAACTTTGGGCAAAAGAAAGAGAGTGTCTTTTGGTGGTCATCTGAGTCCAGAACTCTTTGATAAAAGTTTGCCTCCCAACTCTCCCCTCAAAAGAGGAGCTCTGCCTGCCAGGAGGAGCTTGCCCTATGGGAACTCTCCTCGGGCTGTGCTCAAAAAGGCCCAGGGTCTGAAGCACTTGCTAGACCAGGTAAATGTTAAGGGTAATCAAGTTGCTAAGTCCATTTCTGTGCCCAGAATTTATAAATTCTATTATATGTGTATTTATTTTATTATTTGTTAATTGAGAATTAGTAGTGAACCTTGTTGGAAGTTCAGGGAATCACCAGCAAAGGCATCCACAAAAGCAGATTTATTATAAAGTGAACATTGGCAAGGTCACTCTGCTGCTTACTACATGGATAAAACACACAGAGAAAAATCAGACTAAAGCCTAATATCAATCAATCTGAAACTAAAATCACCATAAAATGATCTAATTGGTGACTGGGGATGGATAAAGGTAAAGATAAAAGGGAGTAAGGTAGAGCCTCCTGCCAGATAGCCCCAGACCTGATCAACAATTCAGAAATCATTTCCTGTGTCATTCCCGAAAAAGTGAAACAATCAACTCTCAGGCAGGGTTTGCCCAGACACATCACCTCATTAAACAGAAGGCAGACTCCTCCATTCACTAATATGTATTTTTTTTTACCAGGAACAAAAAAGGTCACCCAAAAATCCAGCAGCCCAGCAGTCCCCAGGCGCCTGCTGCCCTCCCTCGGGCTCTCCAGCAGCGATCAGGAGAGGCCGTTTCTCCATCTCCCAGCTGCCCACAGCCCTCCCCATTGCAGAGGAGAAGGATGCTGGCCCACAACAGCTGGATCCACAGCAGACAGGTGGTGTCCAGGAGAAAACTCCTCAACCTGCTGCTAACCACGATGGCAAAACCTCTGTGACACCTGGCAAGTTAAGCAGAAGTGCCCAGCTTGGTTTGAAGGGCAGTGCCATGAAGAGCAGAGGTGGGGCTGTGGCTGTTCTCAGTGCCAAGAGGAGAAGTGGTGCCTCCAGTGCCAATTTATTAGGTTTGTTTCAGCAGTTCGTTTTTAATATTCACTTTCATGTTTCAAAATACAGAAACAAAGCTAGAAAAGTCTGTTTTGTTATGCAGAGGTCACCAAATGGGTGCTGTGTCTTCTGACAACTCTTGGGCCTCTTGGAAACTTGTGCAGTGTTGCATTTTCTTGTATTCATAAAGCAAATTTACTGAAGCATTCACAACCTCCTATTAGCAAATCTTAATCTCCTATAAATCTTAATCTCCTATTAACACAAATCTTAATGTTCAGAAATTGAAAAATGGTAAAATGAACATTCTCTTTGCAAGGTTAAAGTTGTGATCCTTCAAGTCTGTCAACTTTAAGTGGTTTCTGACTAAATCATGTTGGATCACATAATTTTTTAATGAAAAATATACACTTTATAGCAATGTAGCTTGAGTTTGGTTACTTTGTGCCTTATTTTTATTCAAGGCTCCCAGCCTTTGTCCAGGAAATGGGCTGCATTTAACCACTCAAAGTGGTATGTAACAGATAGAAATAAAAAAAATAGAGGCATAGGGTGTTAATTCAAATTCAAATCTTCAAAATTGCCAGTGCTGAGCACTGATTTGAAATAGTTTTGACAGCATTGGCAACTGTAATAGGGGAGTTCTGGTTTTTCAAATTTTTGCCTTTGAAGAAACTTTCAAGTACAGTTTATTGGTCTCCTTTTTTCTTAAGTTAAATCAATTTGACAAAGTCAAATTCACTATTCACCCAGGAATTTTTATTAGTGTATTATTCTGTTTATTTTAATGGCAGCAGAACTCTTGACAAAAATTGATGGCATTCCATTTCTCACCACCTCTTTGCAATGTGGTTTTTAATATCACTGCCTCAGTTTCTTCTGCAATGTGAAAAGAACATCACAGCTCTGAAAAATTTTGGATGTCTACTTTGTATCCAAAATAAAACTCCGTTTCCAGTGCTTTTTCAGATAATTTCCTGGATGGTTGGCATTTTTCTGTGCATCCTGCACATCCCAGCAATGTCAGCTTTTCAAATTCTTTTTATTTCCAGACGGACATAGCAATTCTGACAAGAGAAGAATAATATGCTTTTCTTTAGGAACAGCATTTCCCTTTTTATCTCTACTTAAAAATATGATTTATTTTCTATGATCCCTGTCTTCCATAGCTTTTTTTCTGAAATAAACAAAGCAGATATCCTACCAACTTCCAGCTTCATTTATTACACAACTGTAGCTCTTTCCCTGATCCCACTGCTGTGTGCAGAGTGATGCTGGGATCAAGGTAACCTTGCTTTGGGAATTTTCACAATAAGGAGAAGGTGATACAAGAAACATATCAGAAGTCTGTGTAGGTCTAAGTGCTGTAAGTAAATAAATAGTTTCCTGACTGAAATTCTTAAGGAAATGCTGAAAGAAACTTCTCTTAGAAGTTAAATCTCACCAGAGGAAAACTCAGCTATAATAAATGAGTCTGAAAGGCTCATGGCAAGTTTCTGTTGGGAAAAATGAGTTTCTTACAAAAAAAGTGAAGAAGGAATTGGGTCACTGTTCAGTTCCAGGATCTGACACGTGTTTGACTCTGTGTGAAGCTCATTGTTGTGGAAAGCCACACTGGGTACTTGGACATTTGATAAATTTCAGCTGAAACTGGGTTGTCAAACTGAAAGTGTTTGAGAGCACTTCAGGTGTTGTCAGATGATATAACAACCACTTTCCTGTGCCAGACTGCAGAAAATGCATTGGAATCATAAAGAAATAATTGTGAACATCCATTTATACAGCTGAGAGTCAAAGTGCTTCTTTGTCATTTGCTTTTAGTTGCCAAATCTTGGGCAGAAGTGGTAAAATTGGGAGTTGCAAGACCCCAGTCAAAGACTGCCAAAAGAAGTATCCAAAAAGGAAGAGCCCAGAGGAGGATAAACCACCCACCAAAGGTATATTTATTTTTATTTTTTGTGTCTCTCTGTTTTTTGGCACAACCACCAAACAGCTTGGTTGTATTTTGGTACAGAAGCTGGAAGCTCCTGAGCTCTTGGTGTGATGTGAAATGGGTGTTGATGGTGATGCTTGGCCACCTCTTCTGCCAAGAATCTTTATTTAATAACTCTTGTTTTTCTTGCTCCTTTTGCCTCTGCAGACTCCAGAGAAGAAAATAAAAGATCACTTTAGCACAGGTCATGCAGAGTCACCTGCTACAATAGTTGTAGGTAGAGCTTATTCCACCACAGTCAGGTCAGCTGGAAATGTTCCTAAAGTGGTAAAAAATCCAGTCTTGAAGCTAAACATGGATATGGATGAAAGCTTCACAGGTGAGATTTTCAGGTCTGCTGCTCACCCTGCCAGCTGTGCAGTTCTTTTGTCAAAATGTGCTCATGTCTCCAAATATAATTTTTAGGAGTGCCTGAAATGTTCCAAACTCCAGAAAATCAGAGTGGAAAAACATCACCTTTGGCTGCTGCTGGGACTGCTGGATTTACACCAGTGTGTGCTGCAGGGGACATTTCTGACTTGCACACTCCTGAAGAGTCTGGTAGGTTTGTTATTTGACAAAAAGAATATTTAGGTATCTTATGGCTTAGCAGCAGTCTCAGCCTAGGCAGACTGAAAGTATGGAGATGAAGCATCCAGCAACCCATGAGAGGAACCATTGGTATTTATCAGGTATTAAAAGAAAATGTTGCAGATGCAGTTAATTTCTGAATAGGATATTTTCTTATTCATTTTATTTTGTATGACACTTCAAACTGTTGTTTCAGATATAGCAACATGTCCATTGTGTCCAGTGCACGTTTGGATTTTGGTTTCTAGAAAGCTCTATTTGAATCCATTTTTTAAAGTTACACAACAATTAAAATGCTTGGGTTTTCTGCTTAATTTATTTTCCAAATTACATAAATCTACTGTTTATTTCAGGAGAGATGATGGTGTCTCCATTAAATAATTCAGATGCTTCAGAACAGAAACAAGGGAGTCCAGACATATTTCCCTTTCTGATAGAGGAGTCATCTCCAAACTCTCTGTTTGATGAAATATCCACAAAAACTCCTGAAAAAAGAAATGCTGTGCATGAAGATAATGTGGAGAGTTTGTCAATAATTCCAGAAAAACAAACATCTCGGGTGAAGTCAGGAAGTAAAAGGAGGACTCCAAAGCAGAAGTTGGAGTCAGTTGAGGTCATGTCAAGCAGAAGGAAGATTTTAAGGACCCCAGAGCAAAGGTCAGAACCAGGAGAGGTTTTGTCAGGCATCAAACAACTCATGAAGACCCCAAAGCAGAAATCAGAGCCTACAGAGGCTTTGTCTGGAATCAAGCAGCTCATGAAAACCCCAAAGCAGAAAGTGGAGCCTGCAGAGGTTTTGTCTGGCATCAAACAACTCATGAAGACCCCAAAGCAGAAATTGGAGCCTGCAGAGGATTTGTCAGGCATCAGGCAGCTCATGAGGACCCCAAAGCAGAAATTGGAGCCTGTAGAGGTCTTGTCTGGAATCAAGCAGCTCATGAGGACCCCAAAGCAGAAATTGGAGCCTGTAGAGGCTTTGTCAGGTGTCAGGCAGCTCATGAAGACCCCAAAGCAGAAATTGGAGCCTACAGAGGCCTTGTCTGGCATCAAGCAGCTCATGAGGACCCCAAAGCAGAAATCAGAGCCTACAGAGGCTTTGTCTGGCATCAGGCAGCTCATGAGGACCCCACGGCAGAAGCCAGAAGCAGTTGAGGACCTGTCTGGCATTAAGCAGCTCATGAGGACCCCAGAGCAAGAGCTGGAACCAGTGACAGATGAAATTGCCTTTAAGAGGTTGCTGAAGACTCCAGTACAGAGAAAGGAAGCAGTAAAAGCTGGGGCAGCTGCTACTTCAGCCAAGAGAAGCCCAAAGCTGAAGCATCAACCTGTGGAGGACATGGTTGGGCTCAGCCGCATTTTCAAGACGCCAAAGGAAAAAGTTGAGCCCATAGAAAACATGTTTGGCATTAGCAGATTGATGAAGTCTCCAAAAGAGAAACATCAGCCAGTTGAGGATTTTGTGGGGCTGCAAAGGCTCATGGCAGAACCCAGGCAGAAATCTTTGGATTCTGAAGTGGACTATGTTGGAGTGGCAGGAATGTTTGGTACCCCAGAGGAAATGAAGGTAAAATACTTTCTTTAGCTTTTGGAAGGGATGGTTTTAGAGTTTGAAACCTGGGATTGAAATGAATTCTTAGACCTTGTGTATCTTGTATCTTAGAGCACTTTATAGGGAGAGCTGCATTTGCCTGGGTTAATAAGTATTTTCTTTGAAGGAACCTCTCATGAACAAGTGTTTTAAGATTGTTTAAAGAATCACCAGCAAAGGTATCATTAAAAACAGGCTTAACATAAAAGTGACATTGCAGCATCTCATTCAGCATTCCATAGTGACCACTGCAGATAGGAACACTCAGGGTCTCCATCCAGTGGCTCAGGTTTGGTGCTCTGTGTGCCCAGCCTGGGTCATTCTGTGCTGAATTTTAGTGTGACAATAACAGCTTGGTCTGCAGTGGAGATGTGCTGCCATCATTCCCAGTATCACTGTCTGAAAAAGTCATTTTGGTTTTCATGTTCTGTGGGTAAAATGCTGAGTGGCACTGGGCTTGGTGCTTAGAACTACAGTAAAACACTGCAGAACACCCAGTTTCCCTTCAATACCCCAAATTCCCTTTGAGCTGAGTTAGGCACTTTTCAGCCTCTCCACAGTGTTTGTTGTCTTTCATTTTAGATGGCAAGAATTAAGTTGTAGTTGTAAGACTGATTGATTTCATTTTAGAGAAAAGGATTTGGCAAGTTTTTAAATAAATATTACTGTACATTAATCTTGGTTTTGGTTGGCTCCATAAGTTCTTGTTCTGAATTTGTTGGTTCTTGTTTATTCCCTTAGGTCAGATCAGTAAATGTTATGGATTCTCAGGAAGATACTACACCTCCTGGTTCTAATTCCATTAATCAATATGGTAAGTACAAATACTTTGCTTAGAGCAAATAATGAATATACAAAATCATGTATGCTACCATGAAGTTAAAATCTAATTTAAAGCTGTTTCCTGAGCTAAGATCTTTTTTTCCCTTGATACAGGTGAACACAATGTGGAAAACTTGATGTTAAGGATTCCACTTCAGTTTAGCTTTCTGTCTTTTTGCAAAGACTTAAGGGCATAGCTGACAATAATGAATGATGCCCTAACAAACAAACCAAACAGCTTTGGTCAGAAGCCTGGCCTTTAATCTAGGAATTGGTTAAATATTTCTTTACTTGTTGTGTGATTTGTTTGAGCAAGAAACAAATCTATTAGGAGAATGGGAACTCACAGATACTTTGATCAGTCATAGTAACTTAGGACTGTCTGACTTCTGTTTTGTGCTTTTTACCATTTTAGAAAATAAAGGAGAACTTGCCCAAGGTGAAGATCCTCAACAGAAGGACTCAACCAGTGAAGAGCAGCCTACCCAGAGACCTAGAAGGGGCAGGCCAAGGAAGGCTGCACCTCTTGCTGCAGCACAGCCAAGTGAAAAGGATGTGACTTTCAGAGAATTGCAGAGTCCTGATCCAGCCTGCACCCAAGAGGGAATGGGAGTGCTCACATCTGAAGAGAAGGGAAGAGCAAGGAGGACAAGGCGTTGCATACAAGAAGTTGTTTCTAAGGACCCTGATCAGGAAAGGCTTGAAATTGTTCCATTTGTGGAGCCACAGGGAGCTACTCAGAGACCAGGAAGAGGTAAAAGGAAAGAACTGAAGGAGTTAAAACATCCACATGAGAATCTTGAGTCTTGTGTCGAAGATTCTTCAGCGCTGCAAAAAGCAGCTGCAAATAGCAAACAGAGCGTGCAGGACTGTGGCATCAGTGATGTGTCAGAAACTGAAGGTGATCCAGCCACAAAGACAGGAAACATTCCAAATGAAAACTGTCAGCTGCAAACAGGTTCAGATAAACCTGACAGCAAATCTTATGACAGTGGCATAGAAGACAGTGAAGAAGTGCTTGTGTCACCCAGGAGGAGACGGCGAGGAGTGGAGAACACAGAACCACTGATTGCACCCAAAAGAGGGAGGCGAGCTGGGAATGCCCAAGGTAGAGCAGCTTCTCCAGCAGAGCTTCCTGGAGCAGCCAGAAAGCTTCCTGCAGACCCAAGCACACAGGTCACACACAGAGATGAACAGACTTGTGACAAAGGTCCTGAGGCTGTCACAGCAGAAGAATCTGAAAATGGCACTAAAGTTGAAGCACAGGCAACACAGAGAAGAGCCAAGTGTTTGAGAAGTACTCGAAACAGGAAGCACTCAGCTGAAATGAAAGCAGGCACTCCTGGGGTCACACTTGAAAATGCACAGAGCATTCAGAAAACTGAGGAAACATCAGCTGGAGCTGATCCTGAAACCCAGTCCCACGTGAAAAATGAGATGAAAGGATCTCAGGGGTATGAAACAGAAAATGCTCAGGAAATTACAACAGAGACATCTGGAGGGTTAAAGGCAGAGTCACCTTCTGGAGAGACAAACAAGATGGCAGTCAGTGCTCTGAACTGGGAAGCAAACAGTGCAGGACAGGAAACAAACAGGACTAGAAACAGGAGAGGCAGAAATTACTCCTTGGAGCAAAAAGCTGCTGAATGTACCGAAGATGTGAACAACCTACAACTAACTACTGCCAAGATTAAATCAGAAGTGGAGGAATCTCTGCAGGATTCTTTGGGCTCTGCTT
Source organism: Climacteris rufus (assembly GCA_013398175.1). NCBI lineage: Eukaryota > Metazoa > Chordata > Aves > Passeriformes > Climacteridae > Climacteris > Climacteris rufus. The sequence goes on from VZRZ01001140.1 coordinate 107,417, forward strand.
GTGTCAGTGCATCCCAAGCCAGGAAGGCCCAGAACAGCCCAGACAGTGCCAGTCCTGCTCACAGCCCTCAGCAGCGGACAAGAAATGAGCAGGGAGCACTTAAACCAAAACAAACTGAAATCCTGCAGGAGAATCCAGCACTAAGAAATAGAACAATGTGTACAAGAGGAAGACGAAAAAAAGTTAATTTTCAACTTGAAGACGATTCCAAAGCTGTTGAGGGGAAAAGGAGTTTACCTGGGGGTGATGAAGGAATGATTGACAAAGAGAGTCAACATGAGAATTCAGAAAATCCTCCCTCACAAGTAAGGAGGGGCAGGAAAAAGCAAGTTGATTCCATTCCACAAACAGCTAGTCCTGCCTTTTTGGAAAAACAAACATTAACTGCAGCTCATAGGGAAGATGAGGCTGTTGTGAAAGAGCAGGAATTGGCTTTGGAGGCTGCTCCCTCTTCAACAGAAGCCAATCCGCCGAGACGAGGGAGAAGGCGCCAGGTTGCTGCAGCTTCTCTGACATCCAGATCTCCTTCCATCAGAAGGAGACGTGGGCTGCTGGAAGGTGATGATAAAAAGATGACTGAGAGAGAAGATGAAAATCCAGCTTTGGGAAATAAAACTTTGCAGGCAAAAGCGAATGCATCAGCAAGGGACAAAAGGAAAAAGATTGATCCAGCGGCAGAGGCAAAAAGTTCAGCTCCTCTCCAGAGAAAACGTGGTTTGTCAGAGACTGATGCTAAAGATGAGGGTACTAATGAAGAACAAAGTGTGCCTTTGGAAGCTGTGTCCTGTGCTAAGGAGAAGCCACTGGGAAGGGGCAGAAGGAAAGAAACTGCTCTGGCATCACACACAACTGATTCTGTTTCTCTTCGAGGGAAACGCAGTGCGCCGGCAGATGATGGTAAAGAAGAACAAAATGTTCCCTTAGAAACTTGTGATTCATCTGGAAAAGAAAATCAACTGAGAAGAGGCAGAAGGAAAGAAATTGCCCCCTTGACAGAAGCTAAAAATTCTGTTCAGGGAAAACAGGGCCTGTCAAAACAAAGTGGTAGGAAAAATAACAATAGGGAAGCAAAACGGAGTTTGGAGAATTCTCCTTCCCAAGAAAATCGGGATCTTTCCAAAGGGAACTCGAGGCAAGCAATCAGTTCACTGCCTGTGAGTCCCACCTCCCTTCAAGGTGTGCCAGAAGCTGGTAAGGATGAAATTCCTGAAGAACAGAGTAAAGTTCTGGAAATAGCTCCACCTGCAAAAGAAAACCCATCACGAGTGGGCAGAAAGAAAACAACTTCCACATCTGAAGAAACTACATCCACTTCTCTCAGGGAAAAACCTGACTTGCCCAGAGGCAGAGGTCAAAAGAGGCTTCTGAAGGAAGCTGAAGATCCGTCTTCAGAGAACAGTCCATGCCAGGGAAGAACAAGGCAGTTGAGGAATAAGAGGAAGAAGGTAGAATTCACATCAGAGGCAGCTACTTCTACTTCTCTCCAAAAAAACAGTGACTTGCCAGGAAATGGCAACGCTCTGGAAACTCAGGAGTTGTGTGGGACCTCCACTGGTTCTGGAGACAACAATCAGTGTGGAAAAGGCAAGGAGGGTGACCCTGCTCCACAGGGAACCTCCACTTCTCGCAGAAGGAAATGCCAGCTGCCAGCAGATGATGTGGCACCCAAAAAGCTCAAGTCAGGTGAGGCAAGAATTTGCTTTTTCTTTTCTAAGGTTGGGTAGGTTATGTATAAATATAATAATAATGTGTACAGAGTTCCCTGAGCTGCTGATGTAGATCACAGAATCACAGAACTAGTTAGGCTGGAAAAGATCTCCAAGATGTCCAGGTCCTTCAGCTGCTCCTGGTGCTCCAGAGCCTTCCCCACCTTCTCTGGACACAGCACCTGAGGACAATCACTTCCCTGGTCTTGCTGACCACCTGAAATATTCCCTGGAATTTTCAGCTTAATAAAAGCTCCCATGCTACAATTAGAAAATATCACATGCATTGAAGTAGAAATGACAGCAACTCTTTAGAGCTGCATAGTCAGGAGTTTGCTGCCATAAAACTTCCTGTGTTTTCATTTTTGCAGGACTTTGGTGTTGGTTGTGTTTTAGTTTTACATATGAGTGGAAGGAATTTTAGCTCAAGTGGTAGCTAATTGGTTTTGGTGCTCTCATTAATGTTAACCTACTTTCAGAAATAGCTGTAAATCCTCAGGGATCCAACTGAAAGGAGACTGGATGTGCAGAAGGGTGGGTTGGTATCTGGTTTGTTGAATTCAGAGATGTAATCTTTGGAATGTTGTCATTGGGGACATTCCTTTTCACAACAACATAGATGAAGAAGGAATCGTGTGGAAAATGTTTGATTGATGATAGAAATGTAATTTTTCTGTGTACAAATAGGGAATGATGAAAATGTGTTGCTACAAAGAGGAAAAAGGAACAAAACCAAGGAAGAACTTGGGAAAGAGAATGCAAGGGCAGCTGGGACCACTGCAGGGATGGACAGGAAGACAAGATCCAGCACAAGAACAAGGAAGTAGCCTGAAGAGTCCCAGAACCAGCTCTTAAATCAATTCAGTAATTCCAATTACAGCTCTTTTTTAATGTGAATTGATTTGCACTCAGATTTTAAGTTCAGATTTTGATAATTCTATGGTTGCTTTACAAAATATATTTCCTAATGTGTTTACAGATAGAGCATAGATATTTTTTTCATAGCTTTGTCTTTTGTGTGGTGGTTCCTAAACCATGGGGTGCTTGTGCAAAGCTGCAAATACAACTTGTTAGAACAATATTTATCCTCCTTTTCCTGTTGATCAGTACAGCAGTCAGGAAGCCATATTTCTGCCAGGTGAAGCTATTTTCTGCTGAAATTTTCATATGCCCAAGTTTTTTTCATTTGAGTTCTGTAAATATTCTATAAAATTATAGTTGTATTAGCAGAACTGTTGTGCAGACTTTTTGATAATTTTTTTAAAAAAATAATTAAGCTTGTACTGAAAAGTCCAGATTTGTAAGTCATTAAACTTGTAAACAATTTGGGACTGGTGTGGTTTTTTTTGTTGTTGTTGTTTTAAGAATACATTAAAATGTAATTGCTACTGTCTTAAAAGTTCATTTCTAAGGTTGTTTCTCTCTGGCTGGGGTGGTTGGGAAACACCATTTTTAGGGCCTTTTGCAGGTAATTTGTCTTGAAGGCTGGTGGCTTTTACTTCCCTGCCCTGAACATGTTCCAGCCCTTCCAGGTCTTGTGAGGGCCCCAGTTGGTGCTGTGTTTGGATGTTTTTCAATTCCTCCTTTTGGGAATGGATGGAATGGCCCTTTCTCTAGGTGAGTTCAGGTTGGTGAAGTCTGTTCTCTTCAAATTCCAACACAGATCAAGGATTGCACTGGGTGATGTTCAGACTTCAAACCTCAGATGTGAGATGATATTAAGATTTTTTTAATCTAGGCTGGATTTTTTGCTTTCTTATTTTTATGTGGAATGTGCTGTACCGATAGCCATAACTTTTAAAAATACTATGGGCATTTTATCATAATACACTTTAAAAAAATCTATTTAATTCTAGTGTGTAGATTAGAAGTGTAATAGATCAAGTCATATTTTCAAATTGGCTCTTATTTTTTCCTGCATGTGTTGCCTGTGCCAGGAGCTTTCCACTGCCCAGCACCACTGGATGGACACAGTAGCAACTCCCAAAATGTTTCTTGTGACCAATCAGCCCTTGGTAATGGTTATTTCTTTAGGACTGAGGATTCTTTCCTCCAGCTTTGATTTCAGCTTCCACAGGCAAGAATCACCTTTACCCAAAGTGTTTCCTTGGGATCTTCCAGGACACCTGGGGTGTTCTCTCAAGGGTTTTTGGTATTGTACCCATTTTATTGGCTCTCTATTTATATAAAGTCTCAGTAGAATGAGCAACTTCTCCAGTTTCCTTTTACCCTTCCAAGTGGGGTGGTCTTGCCTCATTTTTCCAATGAAGCCAGGCTGGGAGAGCTGGGGGTGCTCACCTGGAGAGGAGAAGCTCAGGGAGAGCTCAGAGCCCCTTCCAGTGCCCAGAGGGGCTCCAGGAGAGCTGGAGAGGGACTGGGGACAAGGGATGGAGGCACAGGACACAGGGAATGGCTTCCAGTGCCAGAGGGCAGGGTTGGATGGGATATTGGGCAAGAATTGTTCCCTGGGAGGGTGGGGAGGGGCTGGCACAGGGTGCCCAGAGAAGCTGTGGCTGCCCCTCCTGGCTCCAGGGCACTGCTGCCTCAGATCCAACTTCCCATGGACCTCAACTCCCTGGGCCCTTCCCACTGCTCTGCTCCAGAGCCCTAAAATCTCAGAGGAAAACAAAGTTTTAGCATCCCACCTAAAATCAAATCTGTCTCCTCTGTGTCAGCACCTGGGCCAGTGCCTTGGTTGGGAAACAGAAGGATCCACAGAGGAATATTTTTCTGGTGATAGTAAGTGGTTGTTTGGTTTTTTCCCAGTCACTTTTGTGCTGGGTCCTAATTTAAATCTAACAGAAGCTCAGGTCAGATTAAATGAATGAATTCTCCTCCAGAGCTGGTGTTTCTGCCCTCCCAGCCAGAACTGTCAGGAACTGTCTCCTCTCATTGTCCCTTTCACAGGCTGCTCACTGGATTTGTGTTCTACCAGCAGGTGAGGAATACTGGTCACAGTTTTCTCTAAGGCAGCAGTGGAGTCTCTCCTTAAGGAGAACATCCCATCACTTTGGTAGGAGTTGGAGAGATCTCTAAAGTGAGATCCCAGTTTTGTTGGTAATGCCAGGAGCAGACAGGTCCTGTGAAGATCTGTGGAAGTCCAGATGTGTTTCACGAAGAGATGGACAAGGCAGAGTGGGAATTCCCCAAGTTAATCTTTGGACTCTCTCAGTAAATGAAGATGTTGTGTCATTTGTGGAAATGTTTCAGCCAGCCAGGGAAACCAGCAGCAGTTTAAGGTGTGTAACTGATGCATTTTATTGTACAAACCTGGATTTGGTTGTGGGGACACTGCGGACACACAGACCATGGCTTTGCTCACTATTCAGGACATTTCCAGAGGAGATTTACTTTGTGCTCTTTTGTAGAACTGATGTTCAGCATGAATTCATGTTGATTCAAATTTTATAAAGATGTGTTTTGTGGGTAACTGCACTTCCACTGAAAAAATTTGAAATTGCAAATCCACCTGAAGGTAGATTCTTCTGAGGGAGATCTGAGGCAAATCTTTTACCTGAGGGGTCAGCTAAAGAAACTTCTTTTTTTTTTTTTT
>VZRZ01001140.1:112699-231537 GCA_013398175.1 Climacteris rufus
TTTTTTTTTCTCTCTTTTTTTTCTAGGAAATTTTTTCCCAGAAAGCTTTCAGATGATGTTCTCTTTATTTTCTGTGGTGTTACATCTTCATCACTGGCAGTGTGGCAACACATTTTAAAAAAAAAGAAAACATGGTAGAACAAGTTCACTGCTAACTTTCTGCATCATCAATCTTTATGATTTTTAATCTGGACAGATGACTTCTTTAAGGAAAGTAAGAAAGAAAGGAATGGGACATAAAAATAAAAAATCAGGAAGTAGAAGTTCCTTTCAGAGTTATCCATGACTGTGCTTGCATTCAGAAGTTGCTGATATAGATATCTTTATATATTTTTCTATTTACAAATGTATTTAAAACAGAACTTCTCAAGTGATTTTGAATGAGCAGTAAAGAAGAAATAAGTATTTTAAAGCTTGTCTAAATAGAGCTATCTGTTGATATTTAATATCACAGACTCACAAAATCATTTAGGTTGGAAAAGCCCTTTAAAACCATCCAGGCCACCACTAACCCACGTCCCCAGGTGCCACATCTACATGGCTTTTAAATCCCTGCAGAGTATTCATTATTTAAGCAGGAACTTTATTTTTCCAGGGGTGTTGGTATGAGCAGCCTTTTGATGGCATTGTCACCACTGTGCTGTCAATTGTCACTGATCCACATCAGTTCCCTCCATACACACTCTGAATTTAATCTCCACACTTATTAAAAATAGATGGACTTTCTGCTACCATTACATAAATAAGGTTAAAAACCAACTCGATTGTCACAGGCAGTTTAAAAACCTTCAAAACTTCCTGACAACAAAACTGGATTTTAATATTTCAGAGCTGCATTGTAATCAACGCCACAGTTCTGTTCCTGACAGCCTCTTTCATACCCCGTATCCTTTCAGACTTCTGCAACTCCTTGGCTTGAAAGAATTTCTTGACAGCAAGAGGAGCTGCTTAATTACCTGAAGTGTGGCAAGAAAACTTGCATTGCTTTGAATTTTCCACCTTTTAATTTGTCTCCTTCCATGGCATTCCTCTCCTGACTTGACACAGGGGTGTGATGCTATTTTGGGAGAACAGGACGAGTGCAGTTGTTAACCTTGAAGCTGAGCTGTAAACACCACCAGGTTCTGTAATTTCCCCAAGGCTGGGATCTGATGGAGGCAATTCTCAAAGACTAAAAGAGAGCAGGTAATTGATGATCTTTGAGGAGGTTGTCTCCACAGATTCCCACTCCAGCTTCCTTTCCTGTTTCTTTAGGATATAATTTATGGCTGGTACTCAGAGGAGGTGGCCAAAAAAAAAATAAATCCTGGAGACAGGTGGGAACTCCCACCCTTTTTAAAAATTGCATGTGAGGTTACATGGCACTCCAAAAGTCATAATCAGTCAATATTCTCAGGCTTGCAACCAGAGGCTGGAATTCATGGATAAAATAAACTTGAGGAGCATCCCATGAAATAACTTTTCCTTCTGTAGGAAGGTAAAAAAAGGTGATGAAAGCCCAACTTGAATTTAAATGTCAGGGGTGTGGGATCATCTGTGAAGTTTTTATGGTGCTCAAGGCAGGTGTTAATTTGTGTTTATGGTTTTATAGTAGCAGGTAGGTCAGGACTTGTCTGTCACCATGACTTCTCCTCACTGAGTCATCTCTATGATCAAATAGCAATGAGGATTAACACTAAAAATTGGGGAAAATCCGTGTATTGGAAAACTAAAAACCAATACTGTTCTGATCTTCAGTATTATAAACTTCCCTTTTTAATTTTAATGAATTTAAGCAAATTAATGTAGTGCATTTTTCTCCAGAAGAACTTTTTAAATTCCAGTAGAAAGCAGGATTGTGCATGGCTAAAATAGAACCTTGTAGTCCCAAACTGAAGTTTGGTAGCCACGACTTTTACAGGCCAGAGGGCAGAAGGAATGAATAAAACTTTCTTCTATATTTCACTGTAAATATCAGTTGTAACAAGAGAGCTTCAGAGTTTGGAATTAAGGGTAGGGATACCATAAAAACACAGGGAAGGAAAAAAGCACTTCAGCATCCAGGCACTGTTGATTTTGAACAGCATCATTCAGGATGACGTTTTCATGTTCCACCACAAGAGAAGCTTCTTAGCAATAAATTGCAACTCTTTCCTTAAGCAAAAAACTTGTGATTCCAGAAAAAATACCATTTTTTGCTATTAATTTCAGGAGATCAAAGGACTGCACAGATTTGCAGCTGTCTGAAAAGTATTTCTAAGTAAAAGTTTATTTCTTAAATTAAATTAATGCTAATATTTAGCTTTTTATAGAGATCTTAATATAAAATTTTACATTAATATTAAAATATAAATATGTTGTGGTTTTGTATTTAATAATTAGCTTTTAATCTCTTATTAATATTTCCTTCAGTGAGAGGATCACGTTCTCTAGGACAAAGCATAGCTTTATAAGTGCTTGCAGGGTGGAATGGAAATTGGGATATTTTTGTGCAAGTAAGACAGTTTTCCAGGCTGCTGGATGGAAGGATATAAGGAAATCTAAATGGCTACTGGGGGGCACAGGAAGGAGCTCCAGATCTTCTCCCCTGCTCCTTCCAGAGGGAGTTGCATCTCAATCTGGACCTAATACACTCAATTTTGCAACTCCAGAGCTATTTTAAATGGCAGTGTTTGTGGAGACCAGGGAAAGATGCAGGTTTCATTGCCCTCCAGAAGGTCAAACATATTTTTCTAAAAATCAGCTAATTAGAGCTGTAAATTAGATTTAAAGACTGGGCTCTTCTTAAGCACCTAAGAGCATTTCCCCTGTAAATCTCTGAAGCAGAACTCACTGTCATAAATCCTTGTTTTTCTTTGAGGGGAGATATCCCACCAGCTGACCAAAACTGTGTTGGTGAACTTTGTAATTAATATTTTGCTTGTGTTCATACAACTTGGAATGACCTATTTTTAAATAATGGGAAATGAGAAAACCCTCTAGGAGGGTCAGCCAGATCAGAAATCAAACATGAGGCAAGTGAGGGGCCAAATTCATTTTAATTGAACCCACTGAGAGCACGTTTTCAGTCAAAGCCTGAAACGAAGTTTAAAATTAAAGCTGAGACTTTCAGGGGCTGGACCAGATGAAAACCCATCAGCTTTTATATTTTGAAGTTGAATTCTGTCGATTTACCACATATATCTCATTTTACATATGCAAATGAGGACTGGAGTGCCTTTTGGGGTGTGGGCATTACTTTGTAGCCCTCCTCCTAAACCGTGTGATTAATCCCAGCAAAGTCAAGCCCACCAATTAGCACCAGCTAATTTTGCTCCTTTTCCAGCGTGTGCCTCCTTTGTTGCACTGCACACTGTTCATTAGTTGGTGCACCTAATGCCAATTAGGCAGGCAGAAAGACTAATTTGATCATCTGGAGAGTTGTCTCCCAAGATCCTGCCGAGTCAGCGGAGAGCCGGCGGTTCCTCCAGGGCGCTCCAGCTCGGGTTTGTGCTCCTGTTCCCCCTCTAGAGAAGGCTCCTGCTTTCCATTAACTAAAGGGAAAGCCTGGCATCCCGAGGCAAGGGATGGCCCTTCTCAGCCACATTCCCATTTTAATGAAGGAAGTCCCAGGCAGGCCTTGGCTGTGGAGTTCCAGGGCAGAGGCGGCGGCGTTGCCGCGGTGAGAAGAGGCCCAAGCGCTGGAAGTTGGACAGCACCATTCCCACCTTCCCCAGCTCTCTGTCCAGAGCTGAGCTGGGCCACAGGATCAGGACTGTCCACAGGCACAGCAGGTCCCTCTTGGAAAACTGCAGTGTTTGCTCAGGGCACCACTGACCTCACCAACACAACATCGTGGAGGAACGGGAGCGATGAACCTTGCCAGGAGTCAAAATTGTTAAAAAGTTGTTAAATCATGTTGGATGTGGCACCTATTTCTTAGAATTCTGGAATCATTTCGGTTGGAAAAGGTCTTTAAGGTTGAGTCCAACCACAAGAACCTATAATGAGAAATGTCATCTTTGAGGCAGCACTAAAACCGACTGTAAGGAGAAGCAACCCCTTTACTTTGCACACTGTTGCTCCCCTTTAATGCCAACTTTCAGAACTCCAAATCCCGTGTGAGGATCTTGGAGCAGACCTTGGCTGGTGTGAGAGGACTCAGCATCCAGCACTGTAAGATAAAACAAGGTGAATCCTCCTGGAAGGTTTGGGAGAGCCCACCCTGAGTGGTCCTGACCAGTAACACAGCTGGGAAGGGAGCAGCCAGTGAGTGCATTTAATACTTTTTCATATTTAAAATTGCCTTGTCATTGGAGTAATGAGCTCTCTGTGCTTTCTGATGGAAAAGATCACCGTGGAGTTTTATTTTTGATGGGGTACCCAACTAATCTGAGCCACTCCAGCAGCCCAGGTGTGTTGCTAAGTGAACCAAAATTATTAACCTTAATACAATTTTTAAACAATTATTAAGCTAATCGGATGCAAATTAAACAAAATGAACCTATAAATATATGTGTTTTTCAAATTAGTAATTGGATTTTTTGATGATCTTTGGCTTGACATTGATAAGCTGCTTCTCATAACAGTCTAATTAGGCAATATGTAAACTTTGGCATTCGGTTCTGTCCTAGTGGCTTTTTCAAATGATGTTTGTAAAATTTGCAATTTCATATTACAGATTAAAAATTAAAAACTGCAGGAGGCTAACATTAAAATGAGAATTCATTTCATGGAAAGCCCTGTAGACAAAATTCACCCTAATAGAATTGTGCATAAGGGGCTGCAAATCATGATCTATAGTTACACAGGGGAAGGCTTGTCAAAACCAGTATTGTTGGCCTGTAGTTCTATTCACAGTATTAAACCCATCAGTGGAGTCACTTTGGGGAAAATGCGAACATTATCAAAGAACAGTAAATTAGCAAGAAATTAAAGCATATACCCTTGCATTTCCAAAACAAAAGATCCCTTCATTAAAAACCTTTCATCAGTGGTTTAATATTCATAGCAGTAATTTGCATAACTAAATCAGTTTTCACTGATGAGAGACGACCAAAGTTTTTTTTTTTTTCACTAATTTCTTTTTTGAATGAGCTCTCTAGTTTTTTGATTAAAATTTCACACCAGTAGTTGAGCAAAATTGAATACATGACTTCACTGTATTTGTGAGCATCACCCTTTTAAACCCGGGGTTAAATGTTGCTGCTGGGTGAAAAGCAGTGGCTCGGGTTGCTTTGTTTACCTTCCCAGTGTCTCTCCCTCCTGTGCCTCCCATCCCGTGTCCCTGCTAAATTCCAAACCCAAAAGCCACACTTTCATTGGGTTTTTATTCTCTTTTTCTCACTCTCGTACCTGGGCATAAACACGGAGCAAGGAGATGGCACAGATGATGTAGGAATAAAGAAAAGTCATTTGAGTGCACGTTAAGAACTTTCTCTGAAAGTAAAACCCTTGTTCTAAGTCCTTTTTTAATGTTTTCCAAAGCCCAATTCCCTCGTGAGAAGCAGGGAGGGAAGAGGAAACATGTTTGCCTTAGGGAATGAAGACAGAAAAGTCTTTTTCAGTATGAATCAGTCTTTTTTTTAGCAAATATTTCAAGGAGTTGATGGTTGGACTTGATCCTCTTAAAGGTCTTTTATTAATGATTCTATGCAAAATAAAGGTACATTATGCTGGCTTAGAAGCCTTTACTAGAAATTATTTTGAGAAATAATGAGATTTAATTCAGTCTAAGTCACTGAGAGATACAGTGGGCAACCAGCTGCACAGTATTTACTTGCAGGTTCTCTGGGCAGTCATTTGTACACCTGAAATAATTAAATGTTATTGGAATCCTGATGTGCCCTCAGTCACAGAAAACAACTGGAGTAACAATTACCAAAGATTCAATTTCTCCTCTTATCCAAATTTTTGGTCATTAGGTGATTAGTGCTGCTTTAAAATGCTTAAACTTTCCCATTGCATCCTTAATTGTTCAAAGGTGTGATCTCCAAAAGTGTTTCTGCTTTAACCAGTGAACAATACTTCATAAATCGATAATCTATTAATTCTAACTAATATTGGAGCAGATATTGACAGGCTCTTCGAAATTTTTGTCCCACCATTAATAAAAGGTCCTGAAAGAGAAGGACCTTGTCTTCCTAATAACAAAGGTAGATATTTCTTGGTTTTTTTTTTTTTTTTTGTATTCCTGTGTCATTCCTTTGAAGGATTCATTCCATGAGAGGAACTATTTTATCATTTACTTTCACTGCAGAGTGATAATAAACAGTGTCCAACTGTGAAGGAATGAAAGGAATGAAGATGAACAACAGTTGTTTGTTGTTTACATTAATCCAATCCACTTTCCCCAACACCAGAGTGTCCCCCTGGTTGTTTCAAAAGGCAGGACTGGAGTGATCAAAAAGGTGCTCCACATACCAATAATTATGGATTGTCATTAAATTTACCTAAAAAAAAGGCAAATGACCCCTGCTAAAATAAAGATATATTTACTTAAAATATTTTTTATTAAAATTTAGTATGGAGATTTCTGTGGGAGCAAATCCACTAAATTGGCACCCCAGGGACTGAATGCTTCCTGGTCACCTTCCAGTCCAAACACAAGATTCATTTCTTCATGGAATCCCAGGTTTGGGGTAGAAGGACCTTAAAGTCCATCCCATTCCACCCCTGCCATGGGCAGGGACACTTTCCACTATCCCAGGCTGCTCCAAGCCCTATCCAGCCTGGCCTTGGACATTTCCAGGGATCCAGGGGCAGCCACAGCTTCTCTGGGCACCCTGTGCCAGGGCCTCCCCACAATTCCTTCCCAATATCCCATCTAAATCTCTCCATTCTAACATAAATTAGTTTTACCCCATGTATGAGAAAATTAGAGCAAACTTAACTAAATAGCTCCCTAAAATCCAAATTATTAACAGCCTCCACTTAAAAAACCGAATTTCAATCAGCATGTTCTGTGTTCATCATCTAAAGGACAAGGCAGAAGAATAGAAAGAGGACCAAGAGATTTGTTGTTTTTCTTAATTATGTAACTAACATAAACTTGGGTAACAAAACACTGATTTTTGTTTAAGGATCTATATAATAATGATAAAACTGAAATTTTGTGGTTAATCTATTATTGACTTATTACTAATAAGAATTATATTACTAATGCATATATTAATGTAAGTTAATACATCTAATATTGCTAAAATAGAGATTTTGCTAAAAATTAAATGTACAGCCTGCTTTAGTTAGTATCATTCCATAATAATTAATCACAAGCCTGTGGAATGCCCCTTTTAAAATGCCAGCTGAGACATTTGGGGAGCTAAGCTTACAATGTGTAAGGGATTAGGTAAAATAAACTTTGTTCTAAATATCATCCTTCTCTCTTTTGCAGTGTGAATTGTTATTGTTGTCTCTCACTAAGTATCATGTGCATGACTTACCAAAATACTCCATACAAAACTTTTTTTGTGGTTGGGATTTCTTTTTTTTTTAATAGAATATTATCTGAATTTCTAAAGAAATCCTAGTGGTAGCCCCTGACCCAAATGTACATCAAGTGCTGTTCCCCCATGGCCCTGGCCTATTTATTGCTTTCCTAACTACTCCAGTTCAAACAGGAGCTCAGAACAAAATGGAAAATGAGCTTGGGGTCTTTTTCTAGTCCCAATTTGTTCACTTCCAAAACCACTACCCAATTTAGCACGACTGGCAGCAGAGGGCAAAGGCTGCACTAACAGGGATGCAGAAGGGCAGGGCTGAAGTGTTCTGGCAAAACAGCATGGAAGAGCTTTCCCAGCACTGAGCCATTTCTCAGCTGTGACAATTAGCAGGAGAAACTGGAAAAAGCAAAAAAAAAAAGATTGTTTTTTAATAGTCCCCGCTCAAAATATGAGTATTTAAATCTGTAATGAACTCTGGCAGCAAAGCAGGTTGTGACTGAGGACTAAAAATCACTGTATTGCTGTTTGTCAGGGTGCTGCTGGGTTAGAAAGGTGGAAAGCACCCGATCAGAGGTGCAGGAAATCATTCCTGTTTTCATTTGTCCCTTGTGCTGGAGGAAGCCCTGTACATAATGAGGTGTTTTACTGCTCAGAGAAAAGGTTTGTGGTGGAAACAAGGTGCCTCACACCCTCATTGCCCACTGCAAGGTGTGCTGATTAACTGCTTGCCCAGACCTGGCAAGCAGTTTTTATTTTTCATAAAATAAAATATATTTTATTTTGTTTTGTTTTATTTTATTTTTTTTGTACAGAGGCATGGCTTGCTTTGAATGGTTTGCATGGATGCCTTTTCAGAATGGAAAAAAAGTCATGTTAAGATAGGTAAGTGAATATTAGTCTGGGAAGAAAGCTGAAAATATAAATGAGACATGAAAAAAAAAGTCTTATTCTTGTCAAATGGAAAATCTTGAAAAGAAAATATAGCATTAGAGGAAAGTGCTGCTCTTAGACGAAGCTCTTTAGTAGACTTTGTTTACCAGGGCTCATCCTTCTCCTGCTCCAGGTTATTTCCTGGCATCAGCTCTTGCTCTGTTTCGTCTGCCTGTGATTTAGTAAATGCCATTAGCAGTTTAATTAATTTGGATGTACAGGAGACACACGTGGAAACTTTCCTGCTGTAAATTAGGAGTAAAACCAACTCATTAATGCCAAAAAGCCCCACAAAGTATGAGAGAAGTAATAAAATCAAAGATTTAAAGATGAAAGTGAAAACTCAAACAAGGTTTTTGGTTTGCTTGAGGTATCGAAGGAGGGGCAAAGAAAACACACACAGACATTGCTCCAAGAGCATTTTTTACACTCTATTCCTGTTCTCCTGACATTTTCCACTTGGTTTCACATCGATTTGATGTCAGGAGGCACCCAGCACTCAGCAAAGCAGGTGCTCAGTCAAGGCAGAAATAGAGTCACACCTTTAATAATTATTTTAATAATTAATAATTAATAATTAATTTTTAAAAATAATTTTTTGCTTTTGAAATTTGGAGGTGATCTTATCTCACCTGTGCTTTTAAGGAGCACTTATTAAAAATTCATGTACTTGAATGTGGGTTTTATATAGATGGCACAGGAAACAAACTTCCTCCTACAATTAATTATTCCTACAGTTGCCTCAACTAGAAGTTTTTTCTCTTGTCAGCTAAAAAAATCTCTTCTAGGCACAAAAATATATATATTTTTAAAAATAGTGTAATGGGATGGAAGACTTCAAGAATTTGGCATGGACTACATGGATAAAATTTTGCTGGTGTAAGTGATTTAAAGATGGATTTGGCATCAGAAAAGATGCAGCAGTTAAATGTGAATGGAGTATTTTTATTGGACTTTTAATCTTTTTACAACATTGTAGGATGTGATTTTTCTTAGAGACTCCCACCTTTCCCTTTTGGCCAAGGAGCCCTTAGTTGTTACAGGCATTGTCACATTAATAATACCCAAATAGATTAAAAACAGTCCAGGTAAAGCTGCTTTCTGTTCTTCCCAAGTCCTTGTCTCACTGGGATCAGCCTGCAAACAGTCTGTGCTTTTTTTCCTTGCCCTGTCATTTCTTTCAGGTAAAATATAATGTCCTTGGAAGAAAATAATAAATGTTTCCTGCCAGCTATGACTGTCATAAAACACATCTCAACTGGAAATTCAGAAGCTCTGTGTGGGTTTGTTAACTGGGGTTTTCTGGCAACAGACAGTTCAGTAAATATTCCCAGGGGCCAGAAGAATTCCCATGACTTGATATCCCTGCAGGGTTCTCAGGATCACAGGCTGTAGGTGCTTTCCCTTAGACACCATGGCCATGAGGAGAGAAGGAAGGAACAAAGTTGTCACTTTGATGCCAGAATTGATGTATCTGTGGATTTGATATATTCCATCTCACAGCAGATCTCCAGTGTGGTCCTTCCTGGATCTCCAGGACACATCCCATTGGAAGTCTTTTCCTTCGAGTGGTTTTTCCATCCTCTGTCCTGGAAGTGCTGCCCAAGCAGAAGCTTTTGCTCATCACTTCCCAGTGCAAATGCCAACAGATCTTCTCCAGGGAGAAAGCAAGTCCAGGCTTGCTGCCAAGTGCTTTTACCTTGTCTGAGGTCCTGGCATTGCTTTATGTCTTCTTTCCAGTTTTTATAAACTCCAGGACAACTGGGAGGCTCCCACAGGTCTCAGGCCACATCATTTTGATTACCCAGCTTAGCACAAGCAGAACTGACTCCAAAAGTGACAAATTTCTCAGACAATGCACTCAGCATCCTTCCTTTCTTTCCCACACTCCCATGGCAGAACTACAGGCAGATGTTACACCCTGGATCTCACTTTTAGATGCTTTGCTTGAACCTTTGCCAGGGATCCTTCAGGAGAGAGAAAGAAGAGTCAGCCAAGCCACAGGATACCCATGTGGTCAGGCTCCCTTCCTTAACTTTCCTTAAGTGGTGAAAAATTAATCCTGTGGCTCAGTCATTTCAAAAAGAAATTGTTCTTTACAGCTGTACTGGGTTTTGGTAGTGGGGGAGGATTCTGGTAGAAGCTGCTGGAAGTTTTCCCCATTTTCTGCAGAGCCAATTCCAGCTGGCTCCAGGATGGACCCACTGCTGGCCAAGGTTGAGTCCAGCAGGAACAGAGGCAGCACCTCTGGGATAACAGGGTCAACAAGGGGGCAAAAAACCCCTGCACAACTTCAGAGGTGTGAGGATATGGGAGAGGAACAGCTCTGCAGCCCCCCAGGCCAGTGAGGAAGGAGGGGCAGGAGCTGCTCCAGGCTCCAGGGCTGAGATTCCCATGCTGGAGCAGCAGAAATGTTTTAGGAGTCCTCCCCCAGAAGATGAAGGAGCAGCAGAGATGTGATGGACTGACCACAGCCCCCATTCCCCATCCTTCTGTGCCACTGGGAATGGGGAGGCAGAGAAAATGGGGAGGGAAGTTGAGGCCAGGAAGAAGAGAGGGGTGGGAGGGAAGGTGTTTTAAGATTTGGTTTGTATATCTCATTATCCTGCTCTGATTCCATTGGTGATAAATTAAATTAATTTCCCCAAGTCGAGGCTGTTTTGCCCATGAGGGTGAGGGGTGAGTGATCTCTGCCTGTCCTTATCTTGACCCATGAGATTTTGGTTATATTTTCTGTCTCCTGCCCAGCTGAGCAGGGGAGGGATGGAGTGGCTTTGGTGGGCACCAGCCAGGGCCAGCCCACCACCACCACCACCACCACCACGATGCTCTTTTCAGGCTGTGGTGCAAACTCTGCATTCCTTGCTACTCCAAAAAATTAGAAAGTCAACTCACTGTTTTGAAAAGTGGCTGCTGTGCATAGGGAGTTACTATATTTTATCAAAACTGTGGCCAGAACTTAATTTTTGATCAATTTACTTTATCTGCAAACTCCTTTTCTGTAAACACTTAAAGAGAATTGTTGTCTGTGAGTGTCTGTACCAAGTGTAGATTTTTAGAAACTGTTTTGTTTTGTGTTCCAAAGAGCACTTCAAGAAAAAAAAATCCCATTGAGCTAAATGAGAACTAGACATTAAAATCTTAAAATGCCTTTGCATTATCCAAAATGAATGTTAAGATGTTCATCAAAGGCTTTACTTTTATAATTAGGTACTACTATAGGAACATGAGACTTTTCTGTTCCTAGGTATATCTAAGCAGATTGTGTGGCAGTGGATTATGGAAGGATCATTAAAATTATGGGTAAATGTACATCTGTGAGAAAAGGTATTAGTTATCCTGACCTTTCTTATTGCAGAATGGAAATAGAGCTTTGAATTTAAAAACACTTTTTGTATCTTTCTCTTGGAAGTTGTAATTCCCATATGAGGAGTTTGACTGCCTCCTCCTGTTTGTTCCATTCCCAGTTTCCCCTTCTGTAAAGTGTGTACAGTGGGTGAGAAATGATAGAAAATCTGCCACAAGTTTCCTCCAATGCACTGAAGTTCCTGTTAATTGTTGTAATTGTTTCTTTCATCGGGGCATCTTTATTTTTATTTAAGTTTCTGGGAAAACTTCTATGTTACCTGCTATGCGCCAAGTACCCAAAGATTTTACTGCTTAGTCCTTGACATTTTTCAGGTGGAATTTTAACTTCTGCCTCATGTAATGCTGCCCATCCTGCTGCTGCTTTCCTTACCTTTCTGTGGGAATCACCTCCAGTTAGGATATCGTCTATACTGGTACAGTTTCACATTTTGGGGGAGGGAGAGATCTGTAAAAATTCATCCAGTGCAGCGTGAGCGCTGTGGGTGGATGTTGATAACCCTGAGGGAATTGTTACAGGTACACTGGGTCCTCTCCACAATCAAACTCTGCTTTATCCAGTTCCAGGAGTCAGGAATTTCGTCCTTAACATCCCAGCAGGAGCATCAGTGTCACTACCTGGGCAATGTTTGGAACCGCAGCAGTTAAAGGTGCACATTAGCATTTAAATGTTGTTACTCAGCTGTTGCCTTTTTTACTGGCCACACTGGTGAATTATCAGGTGAAGGAGTTCTTTAATGATGCCACTTTTATCCAAATCTGCCACCACCCCGTCAGCCCCTGTAAGTGGTCCTGTTTTACCCGAGGAATTTTAGGAGGCAGCAACGATGTTGGTGTCTCTAATAGGATGACAAATTGTTCTCATTCACCCCACATTCTCTCAGATTCTGTTTGTATCCCCAGCAGCCCAGTGCCTCTCGCTCTGGAACTCCACAGTTCCATCCGGGAGTTTCCAGGTGTGCCCACAAAATGCATCAAACCCTGAAAGGTTTGTTGGGGTGGCCCAAAAAACCTCTTCAACCTTAGTTAACACGTTTTTCCCCAAAATCCAGAAAGAAATTTTTGCTGTAGGAGCTTTCACAGGGTCACAAGAGAGTTGACTTTAGTCCTCAAAATTTTCCATTCTGGCCACGGTTCAGGTCGGTGGCTTTCTTTGAATGTTTGATGATAAAAATAATGTTCTGTTTGCGTTGTTATCCTGGCAAGAAAAAGAAGTTTCTAAGGCTGTTGGTTAAAAAGCAGGAGCTCGTTATCCAGCCTAAATTCCTGGGAGCTGATGGTGTTCCTGGTAAGTCAGAGGAGCTTGGTCCAGGTTCTGTTTATAAGGCAAAGCCCAAGGAGGAATCTTGACATCACAGAGTGGCCAAAGAGGGTGGAGGGGATGCCCCACCTCAGAGAAATGTGTCAATAATGTGGAAAACGTGCTATTTATTGCTAAAAGCTGCAGCAAGCTGTGTGACAGAGGATCAAACTCTCCTGAATGAGTCTCTTGCAAAGGCACTGCCATTTGCCTTGTAGGCTTGGGTGAAATGCAAAATTGAGAGATGCCAGTATTTATGTGTGTGATTCACAGTGGGACTGGGAAAAAAGGGATGGAAATAGTGTCTGTCTCCGGGAAAACAACCACCAAGAACAGTAATCTGGTGTTTTTTCCCAAGCTCTCACAATATGCACATTAAAACAAGTGGTACTTAGCCCATTTCCAGGCAGAATTATGAATCACAGTCTTCTGGGAATGCTGGCTTGTACACCTGTGAAATTGGAATTTGTGCAGACTCTAAAATAAGCTTGCTTTTAATACTTTCCTTGTTTTCTTTCTCCTAAAGTCTGAAGAGAAAGGTCTTGCCTGCATGTAAAAATTGCAGTGTTATAAATAATTTGTTCTGTCCCTTCCGAGACTGTAAAAATGGAAATGTTTGCTTTCAGCAGAGTTTGTTTTCTGTTGACTTAATTTGATAGCTGTCCAGATAAAAACATGAGCTAATATATTTTGACATATTTACTTAGAATGTGTGTGACATCAGCTGGCTGTTGCTGTCTTAGGGAATGTCAGAGTGATGTCATGCAGTCACTTGATTTCAAATGAATTAAAGATGAAATATGGCTCGTCTGTAGGTTGTTGTGGTGTGTTGAAGCTGCACAGCCACATCCATTTGCTGTTGGCTTAAAAGTATTTCAAGCTTTGTTGCAATAGCAGAAATACTGATCTGGTGTCCAACAGATGGGAGAGATAAAATACAACTCAAAACAGGGTCTTCTTCGAGATGTTTATCATTGCATGCTTTGTAATTTTAATTTATATTTTCTGTCTAACCTGGTTTTCTGCAGTCCTGACATTCACAAGTGCAGCCATCGACCATTTCCTATGACTGATTCATGGAGGAGGATAAATCACTTCATTAATGCCTCTGCATATTTTCTGCACTTAAGCCAAGAGTAGGAGAATGTGCACAGGTGACCTCAGTGCCTTAAAACCTGACATAAATATAAAATCATTAAAATTATCTCACTTCTTCATAGACCTGCCCATTTCATATTGGGAGTGCGCTTGGCATTTCCTCATTTGTCCAGCTCTGAATTTCCAGGTAAAGAAGTTATTCCTTAGCTGAAATAACAGTAATTTTGGCTGGTTCATACTGCTGAGAGTGACATCCAGATACAAATAAAAACAACTAAAAATTCAAGCCAAACCAATCATGTCTGTGATGTGAAATCCTCTTTACGGAGTCACGGGTTGCAGAAGTCACAAATCTGCTTCAAAGATTTAAAAATTCCCCTAAAATATCTGCTAAGACCAGAGTTGTGATTTCTAGTTCTGCTATGAGCTTTCTTTTGGCCACCTCCCATAGCCCCAGCTCTCAGGAACAACTCACTGCCTTATCCCAGGCTCAGGGCTCCAAGCCTCACTCTTGTTTCCATGTCCTAATTCCATGGGTTTCAAAGAAACAAGTCTGTAATGACTGATCCACCATCAAGTTCCTTGGCCTTCCTATTGCACTTTAAAAGTCCTTTAAAATGCCTGTCACAGTACCAGCAGTTGCTGTGGATCTCTAAGTATCCAGAGGGATGCACTGTGTGTAGTTTATAGCGGGTGCAATCACTTATTTAATGGAGACTTTAATTAGATAGAAGCAGAGGCCACATGGACACACTTCCATAACCAACAGAAAGGCTGGAAAAGAAGACAAATCCCCATTTTGTAAATGTGGTAAAAGAAAACTCTTTTGGGAGATGCTGTAGGATACCAAGAGGCATCGTGTGAACAGCGGGTTCCCAGTCAAAAGGAAGAGGAGTTCTCCAATTTATTTGGCTCTTCAAGGTTAATTGGGGAAAAAAATACTTGAGCTTCACTTGAAATAACTGTAAGACTGGAAGGTTCTTTACAAATTCAAACTCCAAAGAAGATCCTGAGTTAAATTTTTAAAAAATGTCTTTATTTGTACAAGGTTTGGAGTCCCCATCCGTGGAGGTGACCAAGGAAGGGCTGGATGTGGCACTCAGTGCTCTGGGCTGGTGACAAGGATCAGTCACAGGTTGGACTTGATGGTATTAGAGGTCTTTTCCAACCTTAATAATTGTGTGATCTTGTGATTCTGTGACTGTGATCCCTTCCTTCACTCCCTACTGTCTCCTTATGCTGGGTTCTATGCAAACACAGATTTTTGAGGAATTCATGCCTTAAATTCTGTCTGTTTAGCTCAGAACTCAGTCTCTGCAGTGCTGTGAAGGCAGGAGGAGCCCTTAGCATGTGTGTGCTCCAGAGCCAGGGCCAGAGGAGCAGATCCCTGGCCATTCCCATGGGATCCCTGCCAGCCAGGGCATGAGCCCACCCCAAAGCCCAGCCCTTCTGCTCGGATATTGATTAGCAAAACAAGCTCATCACCAAATTGTCGAATTTAATTTTGATCAGTTTTGTCTGCCCCCAAGGAGACTTCACAGTCATCTTTTTTCTCTCCCTGCTAGGCAGTATTTGAGTTCTCCCATTCTGTATTTTACTAGTGACCATCTGGTATTTTGTAGACTTTTTACTGGTGCTGGATATTGATTTCTCTAACGATTCCTGGGCAACCTGGCTCTAATGATTTGGATTTTTTTTTTTTTTACTGTTTTTAAAGTAGATTAGATGCTATTTTTGATGTTGGCTCTGGTGATTTGCTTTTTCCTCCACAGCAAAAATAGACCATGCCTAAATGTAAGTAACTGGGCTCTTCAGTTGTATTTTTTTGAAAGACACTTTAAAATATGTCATGTTCTTGCCATGCCACGGAGGCTGTGGTTTTCCTTGTTGTGCTAAGCAGGAATCTCATGTGCTTGGGTGAGAATTGTGGCTTTCAGGAGATGTCTCAGCTCACCTGAAGAGTGAGGACACGGCAGGGACCGGATCCCCCTGGAGCCACACACCCACAGGGTGACATCGCTCCTGTGCTCCCAGACCCTGCTCCAGTGCTGGTGTTGAGGACCAGGCTGTAGCCCCAGCCCTTGGAGCATTTCTCCAGTCCCACCTCAGGCTGGGAAGCAGCAGAGCAGCACAAAGACCCTGGCAGGAGGAGCCCTCCCAGTGCAAACATTTCCTGAAACCTGAGGTTGGTCTCCAGATGGGGGTTTTTGTTTCTTTGGGCTCAGCAAGGCTCTACCAGGCTGTTCTTTGCTGTGGAGATGATGAATATGCTCAGAGGGACAGGCTGAGACACAGGCACCAACATGGGGTGTGGAGCTGCTGGAGCAAATCCAAAGGAGGCCACAGGGATGCTCCCAGGACTGGAGCCCCTCTGGAGCCAGAGGGAGAGCTGGGGGTGCTCACCTGGAGAGGAGAAGGCTCCAGGGAGACCTCAGAGCCCCTGCCAGTGCCTAAAGAGG
Organism: Climacteris rufus; assembly: GCA_013398175.1. Lineage (NCBI taxonomy): Eukaryota > Metazoa > Chordata > Aves > Passeriformes > Climacteridae > Climacteris > Climacteris rufus. The sequence continues at coordinate 129,253 of VZRZ01001140.1, forward strand.
CTCCAGAAGAGCTGGAGAGGGACTTGGGACAAGGGCTGGAGGGACAGGACACAGGGAATGGTTTCCCATTGCCAGAGGGCAGGGTTGGATGGGATATTGGGCAGGAATTGTTCCCTGGGAGGGTGGGGAGGCCCTGGTACAGGGTGCCCAGAGAAGCTGTGCCTGCCCCTGGATCCCTGGAAGTGCCCAAGGCCAGGCTGGACAGGGCTTGGACCAACCTGGGATAGGGGAAGGTGCCCCTGCCCATGGCAGGGGTGGGACTGGATGGAATTTAAGGTCCCTTCCAACCCAAACCATTCCATGATTCTGTGATACAAGGAAGCCCACCTGGCTCTTGTAACCCCTGCCCAGGGCTGCAGTGTTCTCCTCAGGTGTGGAACAGCCTCCTGTGCATATTTGCATCTCCCTGGTGCAGAAATTATCCCAAGAACCTCTTGGAAAACCCCTGTTTTTGTAGAAACTTCCTACTGCATCCTGTTAAAGTATTTACAGCAGTTCTGGTTTTTATCATCCCTACATCAATATTGAAGTTTAATGTCAATATTAGTATGAAGTGTCTGTAAGGGTTTGGAAAATAGGAATCAGAAAGATCAAATATTTTATTTATGTGCAGTAAATTTTTAAAGTCTCCCCTGTGTTTTGATCGAAAATGCATATTACTAAACAATTTAGTTTCAAAAGTCTTCCTCTGATGTAAGATTTATTAGGATCTGCCATGGTCTGATTGAAACATGGGAAAAGTCAACATTGCCCTCACCTGCACCCCGGGCAGTGCAGTTGAAAGGTCTCTGCTGTTCTGGGCTTCCTGTGTTAAAAGAAACAATAATTACAAACTCTGTGCAGGGAGTGGTGCATGTCTGAAGCAATGAATAGTGCATAAATGGGATTATATTCCCTGATCCTTTAAAACTCCCCCCTGGCATGACCCCAGGGCTCCTGCCTGCTGCTGCTGCTGCCCCAGGAGCAGCTCTCAGCGCTCCAGGGTTTCAGCTTTTTCAGGGAAATTCTCTTTCTTCTGCTCTTGGGAACACAGAGCAAACCCCTGTAAATAATAATAATAACAAAAACAATAATAATAATACCACAATTAATAGCTGCTAGGTTTTTACTTCTAAGGCAATATTTCCTTTGAAATAAAATGTTCTAAGTAAGAATAATAATGTGAAAATGATAAAAGCACCTCCCTTTAGAGACAAATTTGCTTATCCTTAGCATTTTTTTTCAATTTAATGGCAAATAAACGTGTGTCCTTAATTACCCTTAATTCCTAATTAATGTCAAATAGCATTCCCTTCACCTTCAGGTGAAGGCTTCCAATGGAGAAGGCTTGGATTCTTTGGTGGTAATCTTTTATATAAATAATCCCTTTAAAATCTCACAATAGTAACTGTTAAATCCTGGGAAGTGTCAGATTATTACAATTTTTTAAAATTTCTGAGTAGTTAGGAGTGTGTTCTGTTCAGTTCTTCTTGAAACTAGTTTCTGGCAGCGTTTTGTGACCGAGGGTGGAATGACAGAGACTTGCAGCTGATCCCAGTTTCCATCCCTGTTCCCATATTTAGTTTCATGCATCCAGAAACTGAGCCAAATTCCAGGACAGCTTCCTGGAATGCCAATGTCTTCCTTGTGAATCTGGCAGTGACCACTTGGTTGTCCCTGAAAATCTTCTTTGTGTAGAGCAGCCTAATTTATTATTATCATTTAATATACACACTTACATACATAACCATGGAATCCTAGAATCCTGAAATGGTTTGGGTTGTAAGGGACATCAAAGTGCACCCCATTCCACCCCTTCCATGGGCAGGGACACCTTCTACTGTCCCAGGTTGCTCCAAGCCCTGTCCAACCTGACCTTGGACACTTCCAGGGATCCAGGGGCAGCCACAGCTTCTCTGGGCACCCTGTGCCAGGGGCTCCCCACCCTCCTAGGGAGGAATTTCTTCCCAATATCCCATCTGACCCTGCTCTGCCTGCCCAACTGTGGCCAGTAATGAAGTTTTTTATTAGATCACCCATATATGGCTGAAGATCTTGTCTTAATTTAATCTTAAAGGATTAATCTCTTCATGGTAGAAGAAAATTATGGCTCAGATTCCCTCCAGAAAGGGAAAAGTAGGAAGATGAATACCAAGGACCTACATCCCAGGGTGGAACTCATGCCTTGCTTTCAGGATTTGTGTTTTGTTTTCTGTTGTCATCAGTAAATAAATAAGCTGATAATAGATTTTCTTACAGGTAGACAGACAGGAATTCTGATCCTCCATCCCACATGGCAGCAGTGAGCTCTGCAGTTGCCCACAACCTTCCACAAACTGTGCTCGTGTCACTTTTACTTCTCATCACAAGTAGCTACAAGTAGGAAAAAACAACTCAGTCAGTGCCATTTTCACCATTTCTGTAGAAAAATCTCAAAGATTGACTTGAACAGCACCTCTTCTCTAGAAGTTGTCCCACTCACATCCTGTGTTGGTTCAGGAGAGTCCAAGCCTCTCATTTAGGATCCTGGTTTACAGGGTCACAAGAAATTTGTCTTTAACCCTGCTAATCTTCCATTCTGGACACAATTTGGGTCAGTAAACTTCTCTGAAAATTTGATAACAAAAATACTGTTCCCCTTGGGTTGTTATCCAGGTGTTGGTTAAAAACCTGGAGCTCTTTATCCAGCCCAAGTTCCTGGGAGCAGACAGTGTTTCTGATATGCTCCACAGGAGCAACACCTCCTCTTTATTTTAATTTTTTTTCAGCTGAGCAATGACTTTTTTGGCATAGAAAGCATCACTCCTGGTTATTCCTTCACTCAGCTAACTCCAAAGCACACGGATAAGCTTTAAACCTACCACTTGTGCCCTTTTCTGCCAAGGTTGTTCATTGGCACGCGGAGAAGCAGTTTGTGATTAATCAAACTGTTCATTAGAGCCGTTTATTTTCCACGGGAGCACCACATAGGTGGTGATTGGAGGTGGTGGCAGTGACATTGCCTGATCAGGATCCCTGTCCAAGGGCTGCAGCATAATTATGGGACTGCTCTCATTTGCATATTGCCAGGATGCTGCCAGTAAATATTAATGGATTACTTTTTATTCATTTAGCCTGTGTTTTTGAAAGATGCCTAAAAACAAAAAGATCATATCTGTATGTTGTTTTTTAATTTATTTTCACCTTTTTGTCTCCTTTGGAGACCCCTGGTGTATCAGCACTTTGTTTACCACAAATTAAACCTTAGCTGATTGTTTACCAGACTGAAGACCCTTGTGCATTACTCCAGCACTTTCCCTTTTTTTAATAATCACAACCTGGGATTCATTTGCAAGAGGCCCTAATCTGCATGAGAATTATACAATTAACTTTTGATTAACCGCCTAGTTCTTTTGGAAACCGGAGTGTATAGGATACTCTGCATTTAAATAATTTTCCTTAAATTGGGAGCAGGCCTTTCATTAAACCGGTGAGTTTGACTAAACAACAACATTTGGAGATAATCAGGGTCAAGACAATAGGCAAGGCTGCAAGGCTAGAATGTCATCTTTAAATATAACAGCTGAGATAAAGGCACCCAGATTGTGCCTTATCGAAACACAAAAAATCAAAGCTCTCTCTTGTCTGTGGCAAAATACCAGGCCCTGGTGTTTAGGGCGCCCATTGTTTGGGCCTAGAAGTGTTGCAGGATTTGCATTCAGAGAGCCGGGTCTAACACACATTACATCACGTAGGGTACTTATCTCGGAGTCTGACAATAATTATCAGGAAGAATATACTCAGAATGACTTTTTTGTGATTTTTATGCATCCCCAACACAAGGAAAGGGAGATAACAGCATTATGAAAAAGGGGAGAGTCTCCAAAGGCTCTCCCTGGAGCTGCGTTCTTCGATTAAATTTGCTATGCCACTCTGGTGTGCTGAACAAGTGGAAAGAAAGACTATGAGGCTTTTATAGAGGGTAATAATAGTCCTGAACACAGCCCTTACCAAAAGATAAGATCCATTGTCAAAACAAACAAAAGGAGCGGTATTAAACACCACTTGAAGAATATCTATGAGCAAAGTTTTAAATCCTTGCCTTTTTTTCATACCTTGAACCTGGCTCAGTCTCGTGGCCATCTTCTATCTAACCAGGCACCTTTTCCAGTCCAGAGGCTTCCACTGGGTCTTTTCCCACTGTCCTGCACCAAGGGGGTTTGTGGTGGGATCTATCCACAGTTCCAGGGAAGCCAGAGGACAGACTTAAACCAACCCAGCCCAAGTTGGGTGTCTTTTCTGTGGAGTTCTTTTGATGGATTTGTTGCCAACACAGTATTTTGTTCCTGCAATGCCTTCACTGAGGGGTGCTGTAATCATTTAATGCTCGTTTTTCACAGGATGACTGTGGCCTTGCACCAAAGCTCATCTCCAGAACAGCTGAGGGTGACAGAGACCTCAATCGATCTGCAAGGGCCTGGAGTGCCAGGACAAGGGGGAATGGCTTCCCACTGCCAGAGGGCAGGGTTGGATGGGATATTGGGCAGGAATTGTTCCCTGTGAGGGTGGGCAGGCCCTGGCACAGGGTGCCCAGAGAAGCTGTGGCTGCCCCATCCCTTAAAGTGTCCAAGGCCAGGTTGGATGGGATTTGGAGCAACCTGGGACAGTGGGAGGTGTCCCTGCTCATGGTAGGGGGTGGGATAAGATGAGCTTTAAGGTCTCTTCCAACACAAACCCCTCTGTGATTTTAGAAAATATATTAGAAAACAGCAGAGGCTTTTCTCAGCATCCTCCCCCAGTCTCAGCATTCTGCCAGCATCCTCCTGAACGCACTCCAGAACTTTTCCTGCTGCTGTGTCTTTTGCACCCCTCATCCCACAGGCTTTCAGAACGTGTGTGTGTGTTCACAAAGTGTGTTTGCAGGAGGAGCAGCTCAGGCAGTGCCGTCTCTGCAGCTGCTGAATCAGGGAGGGCTGAACAGATTTGAGCTCAGCTGCTGCACCTGCTTGTCCTTCTGCTGCCTCCCGCCCGCTCCAGAGGGCTCTCCAAGAGAACTCCAGGAGTTCTGCTGGAGAGAGGGAGAGGGGCTGAGTCACAGCTCCCTTACCAGGGGACTGATCAGCTTCTTCTGGGGAGGAAGGACTGGAGAGGAGGAGGTGGAGGGGGGAGTGTGGGAGCGTGGTTGGAGTCCAGGGAATGAATGATTCATTTGGCACCTCAGAAAGTTCAGAAGTTCAATCCTGACAAAGCCTTGGTGCTTCAGATCAGTATCTTTATAAAGGTGTGACCCTTTCAAATCTTTGTTTCAACCTTCTCCTTTTTTTCCCCCGTTTCTCTACTCCTTTTCCTAAGCTTTCAGGGGACTCCATTCTTTTCCTAAATTGAATCCAGGTCCTTCCTTCTGTTCCCTTCCTGCTTGTTTTGCCCATTTCTCCCCTCAGCAGACACTATACCTTTTTGTTACTGCATTGTTGAGTCACTTGTGGTATTCAATCCTTTATAATAATGTTCTCTATGCCAACGACAGAGCATGTCTCATAATGCCCAAGCAGTCCCAAGCACTCAGAATCGAGGTGAGTCCCCCACATCATGTCTAAAAAATAAGATTGTTATAAAAAAAAATCTCATCTGTGGCCCCGTATTTGTCTTCTTCTTCTTCTTCTTCTTTTTTTTTTTTTTTTTATTTTTTTATTTTTTTATTTCAACCTTATGGGTACTTAAAGAAAAAAAAAGGCAAAGGGAAGCAATGTGAGAAGTACAAAAGCACAGCTTTGTGAGTAATGTGAATTATCATGGGGCTTATGATTAAATCTGTATATAACATTTGAATGGAGCAGGAGAAGATACTTTATTTCCTAAGTAAATCAAAGTGCTCTGATATGGAATAAACTGTATTTATAGGCTGTAGAGCCTCACACCCACTCCAGAGCACACCAGCAACCAGCAGCAGCCCTAAAGTCCAAGGGCTTCTTTGATTTGGGCTGTGGGGTGGGTGGGTGATGGGTGACCTGACAGTGCTTCCCAGACTGTTCCCTCAGCTGCCTCTTACATGATTTATGAGTGATGCCCCAGCTTTCCTGTGCATGTCCTTGGATTTATGGGAAGATGAGCAACAGGCCTTCTACTGACACAAACTGGCTAAAAGGGATGTTCCAGACCACAGAACAACCAACTGGGGGCCCTGGGCACTGGGCAGGGGGTGCTGAGCAGTTGGGCATCACTTGTTTCTCTTGGATTTTGTTACTCTCTCTCCCTTTCCTCATAATTTCTATTGTTATTACTATTATTTTTATTATTGTTGTTGTTGTTTTGAAGGGGAAGCTGCTGCCTGAGCATTCTCACATCAATCAAGGATTCACCATCCCTGAAAGCTTTCAGAAAAACCCCTCTGGATGTGGCACTCAAGGACATGTTTTAGCAGGGAACATCTGAGCCCAGCACATCACAGGGAGAGACTCAAGTCTCTGCCACCAATTGAACATCCACTGACAGTGCTGGGAAACTCTTTTTTGGTAAGAGCATGAAAGAATTTGTTTTCCTTGTTTTCCTTTGCGCTATCAACATGGCTGGAATCCCAAATCAGTCTGATTGGAAAGGATTACTCAGCTCTATTCCTGGTTTTCATTTGTGCTTCCTAGGAATATCTCCTTTCCCTGGGAGCACCCAGAATCACCCAGACTTTTGGATGCATTTGCATTCAATTAAGTCAGCCAGCTCAAACTTCTAACTGGCAGATCTATGTTAAGTATCTTTGCAGGACTGAAGCAATCTCTGAAAAGCTGCCTTTAGTGATTTCATGCTTGTCATGAACTTGGAATACTCTTTAAACCTGAGTGCAACTCAGCCAGGACAACTTCAGCTGATGTTCCTCAAGTCCTGGCAGACAGCAGTGGCTGCTTTTTCCACTTCAGGACAAAGCTTTTGTTCATTCCAGAACTTAAATTAAAGAAAAATGTATAAAAAAAAAGGGAGAAAACAACATCTTGCACAGAAAAAAAAGCTGCTCACTTATTTCCTGACAGAGTGGAGAGGCCTTTGGGGGATCCTGAAAGCATCTACAGCCGGAAGGGATGTGAGAGGTTCAGCAGGACGACAGCCTGGCAGCGGGAGCAGAGGCGTGCAGCCCCTCCGCATGACACAGCCTGGCAGGCCAAGTCAGGAATTATCATGTTTAAAAAACTTTTGTAGCAGGCAGGAAAGGAAGCAGAAAGCCTTGGAGATATGACTAGCTGTAGCTAGTAGCTGTGATTGGCAAACAAATACATTTAAATGGGAGTTTTCACAGGAATTTCTGCCCTTTATCCTGCGCTAATAACTGGGAACGTGAGAGGCCTGCAGCTGGATTTGGATGCTCCTGCCTTTCCTGAGAGCCCTTTCCACTGCTGGGAAGAGCCACACTCGAGCCTCACGTTGTCTGATAATCCTTCTGCTGCACTTGCCTGATTGATGAGCTTTTCCTTTCCCTCTCTGTGCCTGACAGCAGCACTCGGGCAGGGAGCAGGGAGGAACAAGGCGCCTGCTGGGCTCCCGCCGTGCGTGAGCAGCTGCTCCGGCCGGCCAGGGAGCTCCTGGTGCTGCTCCCAGCAAACCAGCACCACCAGGCAGGTCATGCCTGACAGTATTGCTACTAATCTGATCCAGGGGAAGCACCTGCATTAGGTCCTTCTTACTGTAGGCATTCAAAATTTAAAGTTTACAGGAGTTTCGTTCTTGCCCACAACGCAATATGGAATTTATTTCCTCTAGCGTCTTTCTGGGGCTGGGAAAGCAGGATAGGGGTACACCTGTTTACTGGGAGTGCGTTGCCTTCCTAGAAGTTCAAACCTAACATAAAGACTTTCATATTTAATCCTATAAACCATCCATTGGCATCCTCTCTTAATTAGAGACTTACAAAAAGCCTTCCTTGTTAATATTTGTAATTTTTTCCCCAATATTTGTCTTTTTTTTCCCCCCTGAAAATTTAAAGAAAATCTTGGAGATATTAGAGTATCTTTGGTTTAATCCAATTATACTTAAATAGGAATTTTCACAAGATTTTCTGCCCTTTACCTGCATTAATAACCAGGAACACAATTGTGTGAGGGAGTATGGCTGCAAGACTTATTTCCAGGTTTTAGAATGAGCACACCCAAGTATAAGGCAATATTAACATAACATCTTTACTGATAAAAATCAAAGTTCACGGCTATGTTAACAAATAGTAGCACAGATGCTCGTTATCTTCATATCTCTGTCATCCAAATCACCATTAATTGGCTAAAATACTAAAGGTGGGATGTCAGCACCTATGACCACTTCATTTATAGTCCTGAATGACAGGAAAGATGAGAGTATTGACAGGGCTGACAGTGAATTTGGGAAGGAAGAATACTTAAGAGGAAAGAGCAAGACTCCAATTTTGGTCACTTTAAATTAGAATTTGCAGGAATAGGTGTCAGCAGAGAGAGAAAAAGGCAAGGCTGAATGACAAGGGACAAATTGTGACCAGGGAGGTGGATCTGAGAGTCATCTGTATAAAAATAGACATTAAATGTCTATGTGGATAAGCTGTTCCACCCTCACTGTCAGGAGAAGTAGGAGGTCTGCTATGGGATGTTCTGGAGAAGAAGGTGAAGAGGCTGAAGGAGAAGAGGACAAGAAGCAGAAATTTCCAGAAAGGCTCACAAATCCTATGGTTTAGTCAAAGGATGAGTAAAGGCTGCTGGAATAGGATTGAAATTCAGATGAAGACTGACAGAACTGGAGAACTGTCTTTCATTTCCCTGAGAAGAGAGGTTTTCTCACTGCTGTGCTTCAGGATTTCCCTGTCTTGAGCCATTCTGGGCCCTATTTCAGATTAATCAACAGGCAAATGTATTGTGTAGTTTTATAATTTAGGAATAAAAGCTTCAAACTCTTGCTCTGGGTGGATTAGGCAACCTCAGACACCCCTTCCCACCTCAGTTATTGCATGGCTTTCATAGATACCGAAAATGTAAGTATGTGATAAAGATATTTGGATTACTCAGCAGCTTCTGAGCCATTCTCATACAGAATTTTGTTTATTTGTTTGTTTGTTTGTTTGTTTAAGGCAAACTCTCTTTCAGTGCAGGACAATGTGATATCTGTGTTATATCCCACCAAAGTGGGTTCAGGAAAAACACTTTAATGTCCTGTCCAAAGATAATCTGTGGTGCCCACCACAGCAAAAAGGTGAGGGGTGAGGAATTGTTATTGCAGTTGTGCAGGTAAGGAAATGGGATGGAGGGAGGGAGAAGCTCAAGGTCACACTGAGAGTCTGTGACAGAGCTGGAGACAGAACCCAGGCTCTTTCCTCCAATCAATACATTAATAACATCAATGACCATCTCAGTGCCTTGCACATTACCTCAGTGAGGACCTCACTACCTTGCTAAAGAGCTTGTGTGATTAATCAGTGCTGCTGGAAACAGCACAATGGTCCCATTTTTGCAATTATTGCTTGATTCCCTCTCAAATGAAAGAGGATGAGTGGTGCTGATGGCATCAGGAAGATGCTCCTTAGGAAGAGGTAAGGTGGGGTCGAGTCATATTTCATGCTCTCTCACCTTTAAACTGTCTTGGCCAGCCCTGGGAAAGTCAGAGAGCAGGTGATGTATTTCTGATTGCTGCCTTTTAGCTTGGCAAAATGACTCCTAAAGCCACTTTGGAATTGTTACAGGACCATTGCTTGTGGTGGAGAGGCTGCCAGCACCACCCAGCAAAGCAGATAAATTATTCCAAAGCATCTGCTTTGCACTGCTCCCAACCTAGAAGGAGAGAAAAACAAATGAGTCGACAGATTTGCTGCTGAGCAGAAGTTATTGGTGAGCAGCTGCATTCACAGCCCTTGTTTCTCTCAGCAGTGTGTTTTACATCTCTTGGTTTTGACTTCCTGAGTCAGAAGAGTCTCATTCTCTGCCTGGCACTGAGTGAGAACTCTCCAGTAACACCCCAGAAATGTCAGAGGAGAGCTTCTCATGCATTATCACATTATTTTTGCTATCAGTTCAAGGAAATGGACACTTGATTCATCTTCTCACATATATTGATTCAATCCTCCTTTTAATTTAGCACTGGAGCAGGCCATTAGCCTCCATTCACATTACAATAAGATAATATAACCTGATAGCTGTTCTCCCAGTCCATTATGGAAGAGGGATAAAATAGTTTTGTTTCTGTGTGGAAGGAGCTATTGACTCACTCTGCTGCATTTATAGCACTTGCTGTCCTCAGTCCTGGATGTCTTAATAGCATCTCACCAGGTGTGGCATTGATGAAAGCCCCTCTGAAGAGCAGAGGTAAGGGCTTGGGTAATGCCTTTCACCCTGAAAAGGAGCCCAGCCTTTTGCCTGCAACTTCCACTGAGTGGATTAAGGCATGTGGAAAACAAACTCCATCTCTGCCATCACCATTAATCATCCTTGTGCATTTCTCAGGCTGGGAACCCCGGTAAGGTTTGTGCTGGCTGGAGCCTCACTCCATCAGTGTTGGGCAGGGATCCTCCTGGTTGTCCCACACCCAGGCTCAGCCCAGCTCACTGTGTGCACAGCACAGCCTTGGTCAGACCATCCACACTGACTCGTGGGCTGAGAACCACTCATTTATTTCATTTTTGTTTTTAATATTTCTTTTTTATTTTATTTTTATTTTAATATTTATTTATTTATTTTCATATATAATTTATTTATTTGTTAGTGTCAGCCGGCCTTGTCTCACCCACACACAACTGCTTCTTCAGGACTCTAAAGTCTCCCAAAGTCATGGAATCCCAGCCTGGTTTGGGTTGGAAGGACCTCAAAGCCCATCCAGTGCCACCCCTGCCATGGGCAGGGACACCTTCCACTCTCCCAGGCTGCTCCAAGCCCTGTCCAACCTGGCCTTGGACACTTCCAGGGATCCAGGGGCAGCCACAGCTTCTCAGGGCAAAATTTAAATTCCTGGGTAGATACTCAAGAACTCTTTTCTTTCATTCAGAAAGCAGTGTTTTCCTATTAATTCTTACTTTAGGATGATCTTCTGAAGAATGTGCAAAGTGGAAAATGAGATACACAGAGTGGAATTTTTTTTTTAAAGTCTTGCCCCAGACCTGCCTTTCCCTGTAACAGAGTTGCAGGACTCCACTTACTGTATATTTCTGTTTACATTTCTCATACAGGATAAAATATATCAAATATTAATCACATTTTTATGTTGCCAGGAAAAAAAAAAAGTTTTGTTCTGCGCAAGAATGCGCTCTTCTTTTAAAAAAAAATAATTAATGTGTTAAAAAGTCGTGGTTCTAATTGTTCCTGCTATGGAAAAGGTACAGCTGAATTAAATTAATCCATGGGAGACTTGTTTCACTGTGCAGTAACTACCACTGCTCTTTGAAAGGCCGCTCTTTTTTCTGAGCTCCTTATCTGAAAAGGTTTGCCATGTCTTCATGCAAGCAGTTGTCATGCTTTAGAAAAATCACAAGCAGCAAAAAGTCAGAATTGTCAGTTCAGAAGACACTGCTTGTTCCACTGGGTAAAAGCGGGGAAGCAACGCCGGCAAACGATCTTTAGGAAAGAAAAAAAAACCCCGATGGAAACAGCAGCGGAATGAAGATAAAAAGAGTTGCAGGCTTTATTCTCATTGAAGGCTGGCAACGGGAAAGCTGTTGGAGTAGAAGAGGAATATCTGATAGGTCATCTGTTGTGTAATGAAGAATAGAAGACAGAAGACAAGCTAGGAGAAGCAAGGTGATTCCAAACCTCAGAGGGATGGAAGATCTTGTGAGAGAAACATGAAAGCAATACCTTTATAAACTGACCAAATTTAATTTACTATCAACGAGCCTTGTAAGACTGTGGGCTGACAAAATCCATTTATAATGTTGTGGGTAAGGCTGAAGTCAGACATTTTTCTCCTGTGGAATCATTTTATTAAGTATTCGTTCCTTTTTTTGTGCAGGTTTTCTGATTAAAAATTACCACAAAGATGTCAAATATTTCCTTGTCCTCTGATATCTGGGCTTTGCAACCCAATAACTGATGCTACCTATCCATCTTCAACAGTCACAAGAAAACGTGTTTTCAGAAGCAGGTAAATAAGTTGTCATTTAATATGCACAGTTTTGTGCTAAATGTCCATATTGTTTGGCTCTGGATGTTCCTTGGGAGACTCTGGAGCTGTCAGGATGTTTTGTTGCAATATTTTAAATGCTTGGCCTAGTGACCAATGAGCATCATATCCAATGCATTTGTGATTTCAAGTGGGAAGTAACGGAAATGCTCTGCAGGAGGTGCTGAACTCTTTTCCTTTAATTTTTGACACACTGAAGGATGTGAAAACTGGATTCTTTTGCTGGGAAGACATTGGGATGGGATGTGATAAGAGCAGATTATCATTGGGTTGTGGGAATAATTTGGGTACCAACATCCACAGGCCAGGCTGTGCATCTCTTTGGCTGTGTGGAGAGAGAAAAATGGGGTTCAAATTGAATTTTTAATTCAGTCGTGCGCAAAATGATTGAAAACCTCAGCTGTCATTAAGGAGAATTTTGCCTTCTCCCGTCTGGATCTCATCACTGCCTCACCTACCCTGGAAGAGGAAATAATGCTCCAGCAGATCTCTGGGCAAGGGGAGAGCCATATTCTTATTTATCTGTATCAGCAAAATCACTTCTGAAGTGTAATCTTAAGGTTGAAACAATGAACAGAAGTTGAAAAATCTGGCTTAATTTTTTTCGGCCTACATTTATCTTTAAAATACTCAATTCTCTGCTGGTAAAATGGGGATTGTGTTATTTCCTTCTTCTCTCACCCTTTCCCTTCACTTCCTGTTCAAATGCAAAAATCCTGAGGAAGAACCTCCTCAGTCTTTTTGCTGGTGAAACCTCACATGTGGTTTGAAGCCTAGAAATATGAGGCAAATAATATTAATAAGTTTATTAACTGAATAATATAAATAATATCAATAAGACGGATTTATGAATCGCCTGATTTTTTTAAAAAAAGTGTAGACTGGTTAAAACAATTCAAATTTTCGAGCTGTAAGAGCTAAATTAGCTAAAAATAACAAAATTATTACTTAGATATTCACTAATATCTTTTTGACACATCTGTTTCAAACCCATATTTGGGTGAGAATTCTGCCCAGACGTTTCCTTCAGGGATATCTGTGAAAAATGAAAACCAAGAAAGGTCTGCCCCATCCCTGGAAGTGTCCAAAGCCAGGTTGGATGGGGCTTGGAGCAGCCTGGGATAGTGGGAGGTGTCCCTGCCATGGCAGGGGTTAAAAGGGTATGAGCTTTGAGGCCCCTTCCAACCCAAACCAGTCAGGGATTCCATGAGTCTGTGAACCTTCCCTGTCTGCCAACGGAGCTGTTTGCACTGGGAGAAGACCCAGTGTTCTGTGGTTATGAGGTTTAGTTCAGGAGGAGGAAGAAATGACCAAGCCCCTCCAGTTTCTGAATTCTGTAGGCACAGGATGCATCAGCAGGGTTTGGCTTTGGTCTTCCACAGCACGGCAAGGAGCGGGGTTGGGATTCTTTATGCTTCCATGGATCTCAGCGTTTCTTGGAAGGGTGGAGAAAGCAGAGGAGAGGGGAAAACTTCCTCTTACAGGCCACAACAAACTTTGGAGAACTCTGCTTTTAATCCTGACTTAATGGGGCAGAGCTGCAGGAGGACAAATCCCTCCTTCTAAATAATGGAGAAAGTGACTGGAAAGTGTAGGGTTAATTTTAGGGTTAAACAGGGTTAATGTTTTAGAGGGATTAAGCTGGAGGGGTGAGCACCTTCAGCACCACATGTGAGCCCACTTCAGAGATGCATCTCTGTGATTTAATATAGGAAAATGTCAATGTTGTGGTGTCACAGTGGTGCAGTAAACCCCAAAATGAGAATGAGTCAAAACTGAGCATTTTATTGTGCTGTAGCCCTGTTTTACAATTAGAATTCTTTGCTAGTAGAATTTCTCAGCTCATTATAAGAAGCTCTGTGCGTGGACACGCTCATTTTATTTCATCTTGTTTTACAAATCTAATAGAAAATAACAGCTAAATTAGGCTAAACCACTTGATTCCACTCTGCCCTTTTAAATACTGTAAAGTAAGAAGATTATGCTACCCCCTTCCCCACAAATCAGGATTAAACTTGAGTTTTCAGGGTTTTGTGCCAACAAAATCCCCAGTTTGCTGAGCTCAAATTCTCTAATCTGAATCCAGAGGCCAGAAGAGGGGATGCACTTCAGAAACAGCAACCACCCCGTTATGTATTTGGAAGAATTAGGATTTTTTCATAAATTATCTGCGCACTATTCCTCCTGCCATGGGAAGAGTAAGTTTCTTATCTCTCTCACCACTTTGCTTTCTCAGTGTGGTTCACATTTCCTTGTTTCTCACACACCCGTATTAGAATTGGAAAATTTCACCTGCAGCACAACATGCATCTATTAAAATCTGTGCCAACCTCCTCATATTATTTTTAAGAGAATGTGAGTTTTCCTTCGTAAAATTCCAGTGGGCAATGAATTAAAAATGACAGCTCTATATACGGTGAAAACAAGAAAATAAAATATACAAAACATTGCTAATGATCATTTCTTGAAAAATTTACCAGACACATGTTACCCAGGGAGCTAAACTCATTAGCAGAAACTGATAGGAAAGCTGGGATACTCCAGGATGAGGCTCAGACACAACATATTCAAATGACATTTCTTTAGCAGAATGGTTTCGTTTCTTTCCCCAAAATATTTGGCAACAGCGTGTGTTGTTTTTTTTTTTTTAAAAAAAAGAGGTGGCTGAGAGGTTATGGTATCTTGTTAATCATGTTTACCTGCTTGGGAGATATTTCCTCCTTGGGGAAGGAAAAGCCCTAATGATGGGCCAGAGATTTTCCCTGTTTTGTCAGGTGGGTCCTGCGCAGCCACAGCCCAGCTCTGGTCCCTGGCTGATCCTGCACGTTGCCTTCTGATCCCGGGGATCCAAAGGTGAGTTACAGACCTGGGCACGTTCCAAAGTGACCCAGGCTCTCTCTGCACTGCCAGCACTCAATAAGTTGTAATAATTAATGGTATGTGTGTGACCTCACTGTGTGACACGGGGGGCGTTGGCTGACAGCACAACCCGACCTGTCAACATCCTGCCTGTGGCACTTGAATGCTGACACCTTCCAGAAACAGACAATTGTTTCACACCTAATTTGCAAGCTAAAGCAGATAGGGAATGAATTAAACTTCCTGCAAACACTCAGGAGGTTTACAAAGAGTCCTATCTCTAAGTCTACTGTACTATTTGCATAAAAGAATTCAGTATCAATGTAATTATTAATGATAATTCTAAAGCAGTTGTGCTGCTTCAGGATTTTTCAGATTAAGAATGTAATGAATTAGTAATAAAATCCTAACACAAATTTATTCCTAAATACAATTTCCTTCCTGGCTGTGAATCTCCTTGTATTTATTATAAAAGGTACTTGTTGAAGCAGATTTTCTCCGGTAGTGTTGTTTAAAGGCACATGCCTTCGACAAAGTCAAATTCCTATTAGTGAGCCACTTTAGGAGAAGCTTTCCTGTTCTTTGGGCAGCAAGAGGATGTGACTGATGTGTCCTTGCATGCCTTAATGAGAAATGTCTTGCAAGCATCCACCTCATCCTACGTGCAACGCCGGCAGCGCCGAGGAGGGCGAGGACCTGGAGAATTGAGCTGCTCCTCTCCCTAGGGAAGCCTGCAGCAAGACCCAGCCTAACAGCCCTGCCTAAGTGACAAAGTCAGGCCTGGTTACCCTTGGTTGTCCCTCTGGTCTGGCTGCCTTTATGCTCCCAAGGTAAATCCAGGTAAATCCGCCACCTTGGGAGCAACCTGCAATGACTCCCCCGCTCGTTAACTTGTGCCTTGGTCCCCTCCCTTTGCCAATAGTTCTGTGTGGCACTGCACATCTGCACCTCAGCACACCAGGGAGTCACCAGGAGAGATAAAACGAGTCCCACATGTTGGAGAAGCATGGTAGCACTTCATGGATTACACCTGGGACAAAAACCCCCAAATCTTCACATTTGTTGGTCAAATCGTCACATTTGTTGGGCACTGTAAGGTAAGCGAGTTTATTTCATTATGTGGAGGTGGTGGTGACACGTTTTAATTTAATTTATTTTTTCCAAGCCCATCACTTGAAATTACTTTCTCTTGGAATAATCATGACACAATTTTCAGCTGGTGAAGGTTGAAGCCGAGCTGCAATGTAAGAAACTCTTCTATTTTCTCTTCTCTTCTATTCTCTTCTCCCTGCTCAAATCATCACCTGCATCTGGAATGCTGGTACAAGTGCTGGTACAAATTTAGCACTTTCTGAGTAGTCAGTTATGGTGAAAGATGTGTTTTTCCCAGGAAACAATGGGTCTTTGTCATCAGCTCTAGAGCAGGTTACATTTTTTCTGTTGATAATTTTTTGTCTGGTTTGACGCTCTGCAAGTTTAGAAATAGCAAAATTTAGTGGCTCTGGTAGTGCAGTAAGATCTGGATGTTGTTTTAATTCAGAACAGAGTTCTGCTTCCCTATTTAATATCCGGATACAAATATAACTTCCTGGTTTGATGGTGAGATCTGGCTCCAAGCCCTTTCCAGCGGATGTAGTTGCTCCATACCCTCAGCAGGAAGCCACCACCGAGCCCAGTCCTTCCAGGGAAGTTGATGGGGCTGAAATTTTCCATAATCAAAAGAAAAATCCCATTATCTCTCCAGTTTTGGCACCCTACCCTGTGCTAATTCCTGGTGACAAAGGAAAAGCTAAACTCCCTGTCCCCACTGTGATGATGCAGCAGGTGGCAACAACCCACCTTGGAAATGCCTTGAACTCTGCCAGGAATGAATCCATTACCCTCTTCCTGCTGTGGCAAGGCCTGCATTACATGGGTGAAACATTGCTAAAATATTGATCACTTGGCAGGATGGGAACCCCGGAGGAAGGAGCACTTTTGTCCTGGAACGCTCCCAGAGAAATTTTGCCCTGACGGGATTGTTTAATGGCATTGCCATGAGAAAGAATTGATGTTTGCTGAAAATGAAGATATGCTCTTATTCCATTCTCATCTTTGGCCTCAGGAGAACTAATTTGCCAAGACATCCTTTTCCTTGTGTTTAAGAGCACTGGAGCACACACTTTGCATCAGACATCCTGATCCGCATTAGTGACGGCTCTGGTAAAATTGTCATCTTGGAATGTGTTTTTCCTAGTGATCCCATCTTCTGTTCAGATTATATCAGTATATTTCATGTGAATAATAGCAGATTCCTGTTTGTTTCAAGCTACACCAGAGCTCTGGAAAAGTGGAGTTGCTTGTTCCCTACTTCCAGAAGTGAGAGCTCCTGGATGTGGCACATCCTTAGGGCAGGCACAAGATGTGTTGTGCTTTAGATTTAGAACTGAAGGTTAATTGGCTTTAAAATCGTTTGCACATGGGCAGAGCTGCAGCCCTACATGCCTATTTCACTTCCCTCTCCAGCTGAAGTGTGTGGAAAATCCAGATGTCCCAATTGTTAATTGCAGGTTCAAGGCTGTAAATGCTTTGTTATCTGGAGGAAACACTACTAGGGCAGCTTTAATTTACATCACAGAGAGTGAGAAACCAAGACTAGTGTCTCATTTTATTCTAAGCATACGTAAAAATTCGGAATTTATTTGAAAAGCTGTTTTTAAAAACAACAACAACAAAAATCCTGCTTTTTCTCCAGAGTGTGGGATTCCCACTGGCAGCAGCTCCATCATGAGCCTCTGTATCAAACCCTGAGGGAGATATCCTGGTTGGATGCAGCAGTCATTCCTAGACTTGGAAAAGCTTGAAATTTCAACCACAAAATGTGTGAATATTTCAGATCTGGAAAAAGAAATCAGGAACAAGTAAGATTTATACTTTCCTGGAATTTGGCTTCATTAAAATATAGCAAACACAAAAGTCATCTTGGATTTGCTTTATGAGGTACTAAAACTAAAAAAAAAAAAAAAAAGGGCAAAATATTGTGGTGTTTGGTTGATGATTAGGTAAAAACTGTGTCAAGAAGTAGAATTGCAGGAGCCTTTGGTGACAGGATTTGAGTTTTTAGGAAGGGAGGCATAACCATTCCAGGGTAGGACAAGATGAAATGGCCACAAGTTGCACCAGGAGAGGTTTAGGCTGGATATTAGGAAAAACTTCAGCATTGAAAGGGTTGTCAAACCTTGACACAGGCTGCCCAGGGCAATGGTGGAATCCCCATCCCTGGAGGGATTTAGAGCTGTGTGGATGTGGCACTTGGGGACATGGGACAGCGGTGGCCTTGGCAGTTCTGGGGGAATTGCACTTGATGGCCTTGGAGGTCTTTTCCAACCTCAAGATCCTGTGGCTCTCTAAAGATCAGGATGGACATCTGTCACAGCTCTGGGACATGAAGAGAAGCAAAACCTGATATTTCTCCTTTGGATTTCTTGCCCTGAAACTCCTTCCCACTGCTCTGTAACCTTGGTGGACATCCTGGAGGAGACTGGAAATGCCTCAAAACCTGTGAGAAATTTATTTTCTTGTATTATCACAAGGAGGAGGCAGGAAAGTCTTGCTGCCCAGCCCCTGGCTCTGGGACAGCTGTTCCTAACTTGGAGTCATTTGCTAAGTCATTATTTAAATTGAGCTCTGGGGGAAGCAGTGAAGGAGGAAATTATTCTTTATAAATTTATGTTTTAGTGTGTGTTTTCTCAGCTAGTGACTCTTTAAAACCCTCACTGTGAGATGTCCTGCAAGTTTAGTATTTGAAAAAAAAACACTTTTCTTTTTAAACATTTAAGTTTTGCAGCATGGAAAAAAAGTTCCCAGCCTACCCCAGCTGCCTTCTTGAGGTATTTTGGTTCAGCTCTGCTCTCGGGAGATTCCATGGTCATCTCCAGGCACTAAACCCAGGGATTTTTCAGGAGGGACAGGGCAGGGTGGTTTAGGAACTGATGCTGCAATGAGCTGGGCACTCCTGCACAGCCCCAGAGATGCTTTTCCCTGTTCTCTGTCATGTCTGGTACCCCCTTGGATCAGGCACTCTGTGGCTCATCCACGCTCAGCCTGCTTTGGAATTGAGTTGTGACCCTGCAAATATTAAATCAGTGTTCTGCAGGGATTGTGTGGAGTGCTGGACCTGGGCTCCACCTTCACTGCTTGCACATCTTGGGCTTGTCCTGAAGAAACCGTGTCTTGACTCATCCTAAAAGATGTTCAGCATCTGTGCAAGCACTTTAAAATGTGATCTATGGCACCACAGGTCTCCCCCCTCCCATTTATATTTATATTTATATTTATATTTATAAATTTATTAATTTATTTACTCATGCTGACCCAGAGTAAGAATTAAGATATTCAGGACCTGAAATTCCCCAGTTCTCAGCTTGTGTAGTGCGTTCTTACTTCTGTCAGTCGTGAAACTTCTCTGTGTTGCTTCACCTTTGGTTCCCAGCAGTTGTTCCACTCACAAAATCACTCCATTATCCCACATTTGCCTGTTTGCTGTAATGAAGACAACTGGATTTTTGATAGTCTATTAAATGGTCTATTAAATAATGTGGTTGCTGGAGGGACCCTGGTAATATTGTATGGAGTGGCAGAGTAATAACTCTGTGATTCAGATGCTGCATGGATTTCCTTTCCATTCCAGCTGTTTGAAATGTTTTCTTGAGGGTTTGCATAAATCTTCCTCCTTCTCAGCTGGCCTGCAGCCAGCATGGATCCACTTGTTTTGCTAGAACCTGGGATATTCAGCAGATGGGGAAGCTCCCAACTGTTGGAAATGTTAGTCCAAGATACAGAGGACAGGATGGCTGGACTGTCCTGAAGCTAAAAATCATGGCTTTGGTTACAGAATAACACCTGGATAATTATAAAATTATTTATAAATCTGATTTAATTCAATGAACAAAAGTGTGTATTTACCTTTGTGGATGGGACAGCAGAACTGCTCTAAGGGTCTCTCATCTTGCTCTGTGGATATCTATGAGCAGCTATTTATATTTTAATTTCAACCCAAACTGGATCTCCATATATCAGGTACCTCAAAAGCCTCCTGACCCTCTCAGTGCTTCTAAGGTTCTGTTTTCAAACACAGAAGTGATAAGGTTTGATAAGGCTTTATTTGATCTACAGACTGTGTGACTTGCTTGTGTTGGAGCAGGGCCTGAAAATGTTTCTTGTTTAAACTCCAATTCTTTAAGATCACAAATCAATTTCCCTTGAAGAACCTGATCCCAAAGGCACGGGGACAGTCCTGCTGAGAGTCCAGTTCAAGGATTTGTCTGAATTGAGGATGAATTCAGTCCCTTGCCATTGGCAGTGGTGCTGGTTGTTGGACACTCTCAATGCGTACCCTACTAAAATGATATTAAACATTTTTCTTTTTTCCTCTACAAAGAGAATAGCCTTTCTTTTCCCTCTGTTCTTCAGTTTTTCTCCTCCACCTCTGAGATATTGCATTTACATGCCAATTTGTGCAGTATTACTCTAAATCTTCACCATGACATAGCACTCTAGGAAGCCTGTGCAGTGAAATGTTGGTTTTATTCCAAACAGTGCTTGTTCTTCTTTGGCAGATGGACCTTTACTCAGACATGATTGAAAATGAACAGCATGAAATCCCAACACTCCTTCCCTTTCCTGCTCCATCCAAGTACGAACAATGGTGTGTTAAAAGCACTTCAAATCAAATGACACAAAGGCAACTTTTTGTACAGTGTTTCTGCAGGGAAAGGGTTTTATTGGTGTGACTGTGGTTTCTGTCACCAACACTCAACCAAGGTATTGTGTTCTCTGCCCTTTGAACTGAGCAGGAGAGAACTTTGCTGCTTTGCATTCATTTAAAGCTCCAATGGATTCTGTTTTTCTGTCTCAGGCTCTTTCTGGACTCAGAGATGCTCAGAAGCCCCTGCACTCTCAGGGTAAGGACTTGTTTCATCCCAGTTTTGGCTTTCTGTGAGCAATTGTCCCCTTGAAGGTTTGGAACAACATGGTTTTTAAGGTCCTTTCCAACCTATTGCATTCAATGATTCTTCCATGATCTTATGACTGTGAGAGAGAGGACAACAACAGAGGTTCCTTTCCTGTGGTTGGATGGTTTGATAGCATTGTTCCCTTGTGCCATCAGCTTTTATTCTGTCTATATTCTGTATATTTTATCCTATATATTTATATATCTCTTATATTCAGTAGATAAATTGATTCCAGGATGGGCATGGCATTTTTTTCTAGATGAATCACCTGTCAGTGTTTGTATTCATGGGCTCCTTCCTGGGGTTTTCCTTACCCAGAGACTCTGGTGGGCTTGGGCTACTGGAGGAGCTGAGACCCTTTGGCTGAACACCTTCCACCCTCTACATCTTTTTATAGTCCTGATTCCATCCTTCATCATAACTTTCCTTGCTATCTGAAAACCAATGTACCTTGTAAAACTTCTCTGTTGCTTTCTTTTCCTTTCACTTGCCCTCAGGAGTTACTGGATATTTCTCTGTGAGCTCTGTGTATTCAGACTTTGTGTTTGTGCCCTGTGTTGCTGTCTCAACACTTAATTTATTTCAGTACTTTTGCCGTGGCATCTCAGTATATTCCATTTATTCTGCAGGATCCATTTTTTAGTATATTCAGAACTTCCTGGTGAACTTAAAATCCAAACTGCTGCGGACTCAAGGGTTCAGAGACCTCCAAAGGCACTGCAGTTCTGTCCTGCCCTGGGAGTGCAGTAAATTGCTCATGGAGTTGGGTCTTGAGAGCACAGAGGTTGAGAAAGGAAAATCTTGGAGTGGTGTCTCCAGAGTTTGAGGTCAACACGTTTTTTTTTGGTGCTGATTTCCTATAAACCCAGCACTTCCTCTCCTCCTCAGTGATGTGATTCATACTGAGCTTTGTCTGCAGCAGTGACATCATCCTTCTGAGAAATTGTACAATCCATATTTTGGGTTTTGTACTTGCAAAGAAGTGTACACAGAGGTCTGTGTTGGAGCCTGGAAATTGTTTTATTCTGTGGTTATTATCAGATGGGACTTAATTCTGAAAAAATCTTGTCTTTATTTATGTTGGTCACCTGCAATTTGTTTGCAGCATTATTCCAGTTGGAAATCCCATTTCCCTGTGTTATCAGCCATCCTATGGATTTGAACTGCAGGCTCTGGTTGCTTCCCAAGGCTCACTGGATAGCTGTGAAGGAATTATTTGGCATGATTGGATGCAGCTGGTGCAGCTCTTGGAAAGGGGGAAAAACTCTTCTGAAAGACTCTTCAAGATGGTTTTGATAAATTCAAAGTTGGAGAGATTTTATTCGCTTTCCATTAAAAAGCTATAAAAGAGACGACTGTTCATATGTTGCAGGAGGAATTCCTTTACCCTGTTGAGAGATGGCAGATGGAAAACCAGGAATTTTATGTTGCAGTGATAGCTGGCATGTTGTACATGTTAATGTCCTGCTTCCCATCTTCAACAAAACTCTAAATTTAGGGATGAGACAGTGGGAAGATTACGGCCTGTTCCATGATGTGTGTTTGTGGCTGCTTTCTGCTCTTGGTGTGTGTGACGACAATTCCCTGACTCATCCGCTGCTTGTTTCCCCTCCCACTTTGGAGACACAGGGAAAGCTTTTGACTCTCAGTTTTGTTTTTTTGTGGCACTTGGTGTTCCTGGTCACTGCTGGTGTTTTGAGCCAGAGCTCTGCTGGTGCTGTCAGGAGCTCCTGTCTCCTCAGGGTGGGGTTTGGGAGGGTCTGCTGTCCACCCTCTGACCCAGCAGAAGCTGCTGCAGGAAGGTTTTCTCCCCTGGTTGCTCTCAGGGCCAAAGGCAGTGGACAAGCTGAACAGAACAGATGTTCTTGTTGCTTTTGCTGACATTCAAAATCTGCCTTTTCTGATGTAACAGATAATTTTTGTGGCAACCCAAGAGATGAGATCCTTATTTCCCTGAACATCTCCAATGGATATGAAGGCAATATTTTGCTTTCTCTGATTTATGGGGGTGTGCTGCCAATGCCAGTAGATTAAATGGATTTTTACTTGACATTGTGGAGACTTGTTACAGATGTACATTTATTTCTCTGCTCTGTTCCTCCAGAAGATTTGTACGTTCTGGCAGACATGACAAACTTTTGTTTTGAGTTGGGAAGAGGACAGAAAGAGTTTATGCTACTGTTTGCATGAGCCACCAGGGGTATATCAGCTTTCCTTGGGCTTGCCACATCCTTAGGATTTGCTTCTCCTCTCCAGTCCCTGAGATGGAACTTTTATTCCTTTCCAGTTTGCATTGCTGATGTTTAGTAGAGCTTTGAATGTTTTGTCACCTCATTTTTAAGTGTTTGGCATCAAACATTGGCTGAGAGGCTCCCCTTAGTTTGTCTTCAGTTATTTCTTTCTGCCAGCCTTTCATGCCAGGGGGTTTTTGGCTGTTCCCAAACTCAGTGCAGGGAGTGAACCCTTACAGAGGATGGCTCTCCCCATCCCCATTTCCCCGTTGTGTTCCTTCCTTTTCCCCCTTCTCTGAATTTCAAAAGCAGTGAAATATGGCAGATTTATGTCCCAAAATTGCTTTTTTATGGAATGCTGATGCTTCACTTCTTGCACACTCATTAGGATTTGTCTGTTTGAGGGATCATGGCAAACCCCCTCGTGTGGGGTGGTCCCAGGACAGACACTGGGCACCCTAGGGACACCTGAGCTTGGTTCTGTGTTAGAGAGGGAGCAGAGGGGCTTGGGAGACCTGGGGAAACCTCAGTGATTGTCTCTGTCACGTCCTTTGGGGTGACAAAGTGCTCAGGTGCAGCAGTCCCTGGGTGTGAGGGATTGACTCCTGTTGGGTGAGAGTTCAGCAGGACCTGGGGATCCTGAGGTCTGGAGCCCCTCTCCTGTGAGGAAAGGCTGAGAGAGTTGTGGATGCTCACCTGGAGAACAGAAAGCTCCAGGGAGACCTCAGAGCCCCTTCCAGTGCCTAAAGGGGCTCCAGGAGAGCTGGAGAGGGACTTGGGACAAGGGATTGAGGGACAGGACAAGGAGGCTTTAGTTGGAAGAGGGTAAATTTAAATGGGATATTGGGCAGGAATTGTTCCCTGGGAGGGGGGGGAGGCCCTGGCACAGGGTGCCCAGAGAAGCTGTGGCTGCCCCTGGATCCCTGGCAGTGCTCAAGGCCAGGTTGGACGGGTTTGGATCACCTGGGATAGGGGAAGTTGTCCCTGCCCATGGCAGGGGTTGGTCTAGACGACCTTTCAAGTTCCTTTTCCAACCCAGTCCATTTCTTATTTTATGATTCTTTGCAAACTCAGGATGTTATTATTCAGCTGGGCAAACAGGTCAGCTGAGGACAACCCTGTCCTTGCTGCAGGAGGTGTCCCTGTTCCCGGGGCTGTGCCGTGGTCTGGGGGAGTTTTTGGGGGATGCTGCTCCTCGCCCCCTGCTCCTCAGCACGCTGGGGATGTGCAGCTTTCCCAGGCATCCACCCGATGGCAGCACAGCGATGGATGTCACACACACAGCACAGCCCTGCCCTTGCCTCCCACCCCTCCTCCCGGAGAACCACGGCAGCTTTTCCATCAGCCCAAAAAAACCCTCCAAAAATCCGCTTTTTTTACCCCTCATCACCTTACCCAACACTTTTGTTTAAACTCCTTGCTAAGATACATATTTAGTAAATAATTCTCATAGTTCTGACTTATGGAAAAACGCTGCAGCACATATAAAAACAGACCCCAGAAATTCTCAGCATGTGGCCAAAATCCCCATTTTCTGAGTGGATGAACCCGGGGTTTCCAGTTTGTACTCGTGCAATTGCAACTGCATTAAGTCATGAAAGAGGGCAATACAATGTACCATCATTTTCAAGTAATTTAATCATGAAAACTAAAAATTTGGAAGCAAACAGATATTTTACTTAATAGAAACCATCTGCACTGTACAGTAGGCAAATTGTATAAAAATGAATAAAACTGTCTCTGGAGGAAAATGACTCAGGCACCAGCTTATATAATGAAGATGTATATGTGCCTTTTAGCATTTGCATTGTCTATTAGAGTAGGTAAATCGCAGTGCTGGTGTAAGGAAACAGCTCCAGATTTTATTACCACCCTATGACTGATGGCAAAGGCAGCAAGAGAAGTAATTCCTTTAGAGGGGTTTGCTCCAGACCCCAAATGCTTTGGACTAGGAAAGCTTTACTGGTGAAGGAATCACTGGGGTGTTTTGGGCAGGTTGCTTTTCCTGGGGAAGGATTTTCCCTCATTTGGGCTTTTTTTTTGCTTGATTCAGGCCTGGCTCATTTGGGATTGTCCAGGGAGGATTTGCTGCTGGACTTTTATTTGGCAGAGCTGGGTGGTGAGCTTTAAACAAGTCCTTTAAACCAGTCCTTTAAACCAGTCCTTTAAGTTGGTCCTTTAAACTTCTCCTTTAAAGTGGTCCTTTAAACCCCCACCCATCAGAAGGTGCTTCTCTGACACAGAGGTGCTGTTCCCTGCTGCTGGCACCTCTCTCTTTCCCCATTGTTGAAGGACAGATTTCAGTACTTTTCAAAATATTTATTTGCTGGTTCTCAGCAGCTTCCCTAAATGATGGCAAATAATATGAATTATTCAGTCCCAGGGCTGTGAGAGCCCGCCTCTAGCCTGCTTTTAAAATGAAGTTTAGAAGAGCCACTTTCAGTGGCTGAGATTTAACACTCGAAATAAATGTGCACTGCCTGAAAAGCTTTGCATTCTGTTTCCCAAATCCACACCAAGATCTGGTGAGAAAAGCAGGAACTTTCTGGCACAACAAAGGAAAATCCCAATCTCCCAGTGACATTTGCGCTTATACTTTCTGAGCTGGAATTTGGAAGGATGGGGGTAGGAGGGAAATCTGGGCGATGCAAAAGCAGATTTATTTTCGGTTGGGGAAGAGTAAGGAGGCGAAAGCAGAATCAGTTTCCACTTGAATATTAAGCATATTTGGCAATGAGAACATTCTGCATTAACAAATATGTAAAGTAAAAATACGTCCCAAAAGACTGAGACTTCTGTGAATTTAAAACAAATTAGATGCAATTTTCTGCCCTGATATTCTCACTTTCTGTTTTGCTTCCTGTTGTTGTAACACCCAGATCCACACAAGCCTCACCTGCCCTGGTGCTGGAGCCTTGGAGCTGCTGTTTCACAGTGGGAACACAAACCCCCATCAACATTTTGGGTAAAAAAATGGTTTTTTTTCTTTTAATCTGAGCGTGGCTTTGGGTTTTTTGATATCCCCCGTGTGGGGTTTGAATGCAAAAGTTCTTTAAAAAAGAAGCAAATTCTTGGGATGAGGAGGCTAATCCTTGGCAGAGAAGAGCAGTTTCAGGGCAGGCAGGGCAGATTTGGAGCTGAATTGTTTAAAAATGGATATTTAGGGGGAAGATGTTCTCTGGGGATCGATGCCACCCTGTTCAAGGCAGTGAGAGTCATTCCTGACTTCAGTGACCTGGATTAAAAACTTTCTGACAAAAAAACCCACCCAGCTTTTAGCCCAGACCAGCTGCACTGGGAAGGAATTAGGCCAACAAGTTCATAGAAGGATCAATCACATGCCCTTAAATACTTTGTTAACAGTATTTTATTAATTAACATCCATTGCATTAATGAAGAGAAAAATGTCTTTCTTGCCCATTCAAATCTGAATACAAAAAAATTACTTACCTGTGTTTTTTATTTTTTTCAATTTTTTTTAAATTTTTTTTTTTTTTTTGTGAAAATGTAGCTCACTTTGGGAAATCTCAACTGTTCCTTTTAATTTTTTTTAACTGAAAGATGTATGGAATTTAAATCCTTACAGATTTGTAATGTTCAAAATACAATATTTTGTGTGTTCCTAAACCACAGGCAGAAATAGCAGTTTATCTTTTTATTTTCAAATTTGGCAATTAATAGCCAGTAAAACATGAAACTCTGAAATGTAAAGAGCCCCAGAGTCCAAAAGCACAAAGGAAATGGCTTCAGAATGAAGACATTTATTTTCTTCTTGCTTTCTTGTACCATGGTTTATTTAGTTTCATGTGATTTGTGCCAGGACAAAGTGTGTTCTATAAACAAAAAAAGGGAAAAGGTTAAACCAGTAATGAAGTGCAATGATAATAAAAAATAATGATTCAAAAAAAGGATGATTAACTAAGAAAAAAAAGAAGGGTGAGGAGTATTGCAAATACAGAATGGGTGAGACAGCGGGACCCCAAACTTCAGATTTATTATGAA
Organism: Climacteris rufus; assembly: GCA_013398175.1. Taxonomy (NCBI): domain Eukaryota; kingdom Metazoa; phylum Chordata; class Aves; order Passeriformes; family Climacteridae; genus Climacteris; species Climacteris rufus. Next base: position 156,404 of record VZRZ01001140.1, read on the forward strand.
ATTAAAATAGCTGTGTTTTGGGGGGGAAAGAAGAGGGTTCAGGAGCCCAGCCCCGCTCCATGGAGCGGGAACACCCATCCCGTATCCACACGATGGCACTCTTAAGCTTTCAAACAATTCCGTCTCCAGCTCTCAGCATTGAAGCCGAAACCCATTTTTTTCCCTGCCAAAAAGCCAAGGAGGAGCTGGGGGGAGAAGCAGAGAACACACACAACTCGGAGTGGCCCTTCAAATGTGGAAGTGCCGAGTTGTGCCCATCCCAGCCCCTCGGGAGCTGCATCCCAAAGGAGCCGGCGATGACCAGGGACCCTGCTTGGCAGGAGGGAGCAGCTCCATCCCCTGGGTGCCCGAAGGGACAGCGGAGCAGCTGGAAAAAAAGATGCACCCAAAATAATCTGTTCACACAACCCTTCTGCAGGGAAAGAGGGCCACAAACACCACAGCCCAAGAGCAAGCTCGTGTTGGGACATTTATGGGGGAAAAAGGTCATTTATTTTTTTTTTTTTTTTTTGTTTTGTTTTGTTTTGTTTTGGAGCTTTTTCTGTGCAGCCTAAGCTGTACAAAAGTCAGGAGTATGGGCTGCTCTCTTGAACAGTTTTTGCTATTAAGGGCATTTTAAAAGCAAGAATTCTTTGCTCTCAATGTGGAGCATTAAATTTAGTCCATATTCAAGTGTGTGTGGGAGGGCAAGGTGGCAGGGGGGTGGTGGGGGCAGATCCTGCCCTTCCCAGCGCTGTCATTCCAGAGGCTGTCCGGGAGGGATGTGTGTGCCTGTCGGAACAGTCAGCACATCACTGCACACCAGCACGGCTGTGGAAGCAATTTCTGCCCCTTTCTCCCCTCTCCCCTCCTGCCAGGTGGGTTTGGGCAGCGTGGTCAGGGCTCTGGAAGGATTTTCCAGGTCTGTGGTGGTTGCCCAGGCAGCAGCTTGAACGCTGCTCACAAACCAGCACCTGGGGCTGTGTACAGGTTGCTGACCTCCTGTGTTTTCCTGGCAGGGGAAAAAAACAAGACCTTGCTCCTTTGTTCCCTTCTCCACCTGAAGGGATCCCTGAAGGGATCCTCTTCCTGTTGGATACAGAGCTCCAAACTTCTCCATCAGGTCTTGACCACCAGCGTTAAAGCCACCGCTCCTGCTGGGGCAGCCTGGGCCAAGCTGCTTTTCAGGGAAGAGTTTCTCATCCCCATTTCACTGATCCAAAAAAATGGGGGGTATTTCATCACCAGGCAGGGAAGCAGCTGGACCAGGAGTGAAGTTTGGAAGGTTTCAGCACAGCCCCTGTGTCCATCCTCATATCCAGGAGCCCTCGCTGCCAGAGTGGGAATTAATCCTGCCAAAGTGTGCACAACCCCTTATTAAAAATTAAGTAGCAAAGGGTCACTGCAGCACCAAATCAAGGGCAGACAGAGTACAAAATTCTTTAAAAAAAAAGGACAAATTTCTGACTCTTTGCACACCAAATGAGCCCTTGGTGGGGATGCTTTCCAGGTGCCAGTGTCACACACATCCTAAAGGTACCAGTGAAACCCACATCCTAAAGGTACCCATATAATGCACATCCTAAAGATACCAGTGTAACCCACATCCCAAAGGCCCCAGCACATTAGGAGAGGGGCTGGTACCACTTTGGGTTCTCTGCAGACAGAAGAGCTCTTCCCCCAGGGTGCCAATACCCAATTATGGTGAATATTGGGGTGTGGGTGGGAAGCAAGGTGGGTTGGGCAGGAGCTGGAAGTGAGGATTCCCAGCCTCTCCCTGCCCTTGGCTTCCTGGTGACTCTTCCTGCTGCTTTCTGGGTGTTTGTGGGCTGTGGGGTCCTGTCCCTGCTGCCACCCAGCACCCATGGGGGCACTTCTGAGAGTGGTGGTGGGGAGGGAGTGGTTTCTGAGCTGTGCTCGATTGCATCTCATGAAAATTGCCAGGCTGGGGTTAGAGGGCATTCTCGAGGGAGTGTCCAAAATCAACACAATTATCTTGATTATTAATATTTGCATTGGCAGAACTACTGTAGGTTTGTGTGGAGCAGCACAGCCCCTCCACTGCTTATTGCTGCATGGCTGCCGAGCCCCTGGAGCAGCAGCTGATCCAGCTCCAGAGTGGACAATCTTATTTTTTTGCATTTTCCTAAATGTCAGGAGAGTTTAATGTGCAATCTGTATTAGTGGCTGGCTGACAGCACCTCTTTTGGGGCAAGTCCTGACATTGGGCCCAGGATGTGGTGCAGATCACCCAGATCTTCAAAGGACAAGCAGGACCTGCGTTTTAGATGAGTGGGGGAAATTTGTGCATATTTTTCCAGCATTCCTAGATATCCTAGGCACCTTATTTCTCTATATTTCCATCTAAAAGCAGACTTTTTTTTCCTAAAACTTAGTTTAGTGTCACTTTTTAAGAAGCCACCCGACCTTCACAAAATAATCCCCAGCACTCAAGGGGTTAAAAAGAATTCCCTCCTTAAATTGTTCAGCACTTAATTAGACAAGAGATTATTTGGCCAAACCAGGAAACAATCATTTGGGCAGGGTTCACTCTCCTGGTATGTTCTGCCTTATTTTTTGTGAAAGAAATTCTTTTGTTATGATTTTTGGAGCATGAGCAGGTCAAGTGTCATCCCTGGCTCTTTTTTTTTTTTTTTTTTTAAGTGTTGTAATGCATTTAATAGAAATATAATGTAGAGACTTACTGCTGCAAATATAATTTTGTACTGAAATTCAACACTGGGTTCAGTTTATTAGTTACAAAACTCCACTTTTTTTCATCACTGAACAAAACCTTGCTATGTTTTCTTGTTAATTGAAGTAGGAAATTGGGTTGTTTGGTAAATATGTGGTAGGAGACAGTAGATATGTGCCTATGAAGAAGAACTTGGTGTTGTCTCAAGTTATTGACAGAGCTTTCCTCTGGAAAAAACTGGGAAGGGGAATGAGACAGGGACTCTTCACTGCAATTACCAGATCTCTCTGGAGGTCACCTGCATTTTCGGCTACATGTGCTGCAAAGGGAGCATAATTTATGCCAGTTAATTTTGGATTTGAGGAGCAAAAAAGGCACAGGCCATTAATGGGGGGGCTGCAGCAGTTTTGGGGTGTTTTGTCTCTTCCTTCTGTGCCCCAAGTCTCGCTGCAAGAGGGCAGCTCAGCCTTGGGTTTGGGGGACAGGACTGATCTTCCCCTTCTAAAATGCAGAATGCTCAATGAATGGCAAAAGTGCTTTTAAAAGGGGCTCGTGGAACACTTTGAAAATATTAATTAGTGTGTTGAAGCATTCTGCATAGCATATCATAGTAAAACTGCTCCAGGGGGTTGCTTGGAATGAATTATTAATATGAATCCCTCTCTCCCTTATGCTTCACACCCTGATTTTATGGGACTTGGCGTGGGTTGGGGTGTCTATTAGATTCACTTATTGCCTGTTTAGTGGGAATACTTTGTAGATTGCATCAAAAGGTCACTTTTTTTCTTTTTTTTCAGAATCCCAAATTTTAATCAGTGAAAAAGACTAAATTGCCCCAAATGTGGAGGGAGAGCTAGTGAAGAAAAAAATAAAATAAAAAAAGAAGCAAACTCACCACAAAGCTGTGACTGAAATAATTTTGCTGTGGAGAAGGGGAATATGTCCAGGGTACAGGACCAAGGTGGTTTAAGAGCATCACTGTGGGGTTTTACAGAGCTGGACTGGTGCAGCCACATGCAAATCTCACCTCCACCCTTGTCCAGACCATTCCAAGAAGAGCATTGCCACTCAAACACTGTTGTAACATGTTCACGCTTCTTTCACAGCCACTTAGATGCCTTGTACCACAAGTAGAGAATTCATTAAATTCACAGAGCACGGTTCCTTTTCCCCTTTTGGCTTTACAATATCACAGAGTTGAACCTGTTAACCTAACACTGAAAGAGAAAAGCTGTGCTTAAAAAAAAAATTGTTTTTCAGCTCTTGAGGTCTGTTTTGATGAAGTCCCTTGTGTGCAAATATAAATAAATCCATAAAGTAATTTGACTTTTAATTCATACTTGGATTATGGAAATATTTGTATTTGCATGGCTGCTAGACTGAATTACAAAGGGGTTTGAGGGTCCAGTTTTCATTCTTAGAAGAAAAGAAATAGGAAAATGATGGTTTAGCAAACAGTGGCACCTATGGCACAGAGATTGTCGAGGGACCGAGGGCTGGGGCAAAAACCAATTTGTTATCACAGAATCCCAGCTTGGTTTGGGTTGAAGGGACTTTAAACTCGTCCCATTCCACCAGGGACACCTCTCACTGTCCCAGGTTGCTCCAAGCCTCATCCAGCCTGGCCTTGGGCACTTCCAGGGATCCAGGGGCAGCCACAGCTTCTCTGGGCACCCTGTGCCAGGGCCTGCCCACCCTCATAGGGAATAATTCCTTCCCCAAATCCCATCTAAATTTGCCTCCTTCCAGCTAAAGCCATTCCCCCTTCTCCTGTCATTATCTCTACTCCATGAAGCCTGAGGGAGACTGAACTTTGGCCTGCATGTGGTCTCATCCTATATTCAGAATTTCCAGTGTCTGCAGCACAAGTTGGCTGGGAGTGCTGAGGATGGAGGGAACATTTTTGTCATAATATTAAAAAAAAAAGGCAAAAAAGAAAAAAAATGAATAAGAAGTTTATTTCTGCATCTGAAAATAGATGCTTAAAAATAGATCTGTGTGGCATCTTTGAAAGTCTAAGGAGATGGTGTTTAAGCTTTCTCTGCAAAAAGCAAAAGGCAAGAAGAAAGGGAAAGCTCCTCACAAACAGCAGTGACATTCTGGAATCATAAACATTTTAGTTTATTTATGGTGTTAAAAACTTCAGGCAGAGTCATCATTTTAAAAAGCAAATCACAGAGTGAAAAATGCCAAGGAGATTATTAATAATGCCTTTTTTTCCTTCCTTTTCTTTCTTTTCTTTAATTAAAAAAAAAAAAAGGTGAGAGACAGCATGTTCTACTGGAGTCTAATAGAGAGCATAAATCTGCACCATCTGCAGAAGTTTGACACGGATTTGCCTCTCGTGCTGTACTTCCCAAGAGTTCTGGGCTGCAATTCCTTGTTGATGACAGCTCGCTGCAATTATGACAGAAAGGAATCATTAGCATCAGCCCTTTCTTACTTTTAAGAGAATGAGCAGCTTTTCCATTTGTTTAAAAATAAAAAAAAAGCAATCCTGAGAACTAGCCCTGCTTTAGGAGTTTAGCTGGTGATGGATTTTTCTAAGGAAAGGATCATTTTACTGTTTCTCAAGTTGTGAGTGTTATTGGCTCTATGAAATGTCTTTTTTTTCTGCTTTTTTTTTTTCTGTTCCAGAGGAGAATTGTTGCCAACTGATTAATATTTTAAGCATGTAGACAACCTGCAGACCTTGCTCTTCGACTCAGATTTCTCCCTTTTCCCCTCCCGAAAAATGGTTTTACTGCTAAGAACTCATTGTTTGAATTCATACTCCCAGGTGAGATGTGATTATTTATTCACTTTATGTCACCAAAATTAAGGACAAATAATTCTGGAAAGAGTTCAGCAAACAGTTAAAACAATACCACGTGGAATCTCTGTGGAGTTTGGTTAAGATTTCAGCTCCTTGCTTAAAATTATGTGGGTCAGCCTTATGATGTGGGCAGTGAATAGGAAAATATGCTGCATTTCAGGAACAGAATTTTAGATGTGTTTAAAGAAAATGCTGGTAATGTTTAGTGCACCAAAGTCTGTGATGCCAGTTTTGGGGTTTGTAGGTGCTCAAGGTGCTGCCAAGCAAGTTGTAATGTACAGAATGTAATGTAATGTACTCAAGTTTGGACTACTGAACTTTGGACTGCTTTAAATAAGCACCAAAATCAGCATTTACTTTTCATCATTCATTATTCTTTTAATTTCCTCCTTCTCATCCCAGGTTTCTCCTGAATTGTACGTTTGACTTTACTCCTGCATCTGTGAAATGCTTATGGGAGTAATTTCTAGAGTACAACAGACATGGCAATGGCAGCAGAATAAATTTTGCTTTGCAAATTAAAGGGAAATAGAAAATTTCTTCATATACAGTCCTGAGCGGGAAAAAGGGCCAAGTGGCAACAAGCAAATGGCACAAAAGATGTTGTGCATACTTTACAAGAGATACCTTCAGAAAGATGTTTCCTCTGCCAGTGAATGTTAGGGAGATCTACAGTTCAGAAATGTCATGAATTAGAAAGTAATCAGAACTATAAAAAACTTACTTGTTCATTCTGCACATTAGAGGTTCTCCATTTCTTTTGGCTTCCTGTGACTAATTCTGATTTTCCTTCTGCTCCCTGGTGATATTCTGTAACTACTCATCAACTTTCTGCTTTCCCTGAGATCAGGGACCCATTTAGGTGCACTCAACCTGGGCCTACCTGAAATTTTTATCTGTAGGCAAGCTGGATATGAGCTCATTTTAGTGGTAAAATCTGCATCTTAAATATTTGCTGAGATCCACACATCTGTTGTAAAACCACAGATGTGCCTCTCTGTAGATATATATACTTCAGTGTGATATATTATGTTTTATAATTAAAATTTTATTGAATTTTAATATAAAAACAAATTCATACATTAAAAATTAAGTAGAGAACAAACATGTGTGGTATCAGGAGGATACAAGCTCTAGTACAGTAGGACAACAACATCTGACCCATAAAAACTACCCTGCTTTAGTTATAAAATACCTTTGTGGCTGGGAGATTAGTGGGATGTATTATGGAGGTTCCAATATTTGGGAAAAATAATATTGTTTTGTCACTTCCATTCATGAGTAAAGGGGCAGCTTTTGAAGTCCCTCTACTAAACATTGGGAAGCAAATGGATTTAGACAGAGCAGGGTCTCCCAACAAGCAGAGTGAGTGTTATTTGTGGTATACAGTCAACATTTTAGAGCAGAATAAACAGTTTTATTTCCTGCAGTGTCCACTGGAGCACAGGAATTCGGATACTGGAGAAGTGAGCTTGAAGTGAGGAATAAACCAGCCTTTACTGGCAGTCCTTACCTGGGCAAGGCCCTCAAGGAGGTCAGGGTAAGTGTTGGTGGTACACTGAGTAACTTTCTCCTCGTCGGATGTGTGGCAAGAAAGATGGAGAGAGACCATTGAAAAGAGCATGTAGTGGCAGGACAAGGGGGAATGACTTTAAACCAAAAGAGCGCAGGGTTAGATGGGATATTTGGAAGGAATTGTTTCCTGTGAGGGTGGGCAGGCCCTGGCACAGGGTGCCCAGAGAAGCTGTGGCTGCCCCATCCCAGGAAGCGTCCAAGGCCAGGCTGGATGAGGCTTGGAGCAACCTGGGACAGTGGAAGGTGTCCCTGACCATGGCAGGAGTGGAATGGGATGATCTTTAAGGTTCCTTCCAACCCAAACCATTCCATGATTTAATGTTTCTATGATAATTACATCCTACAGTCCCAATATGAGAAGGCTCCAGAGTAGTTCACCAACAAGATCTTTGCATCACTGTCAAGTTGGGGAAAAAATTGCAGTGTGGAGTAAATGAATGACCCAGCCTTGGTCAACAACAGGGATAAGCAGATGGCTCCTCTCCACCAAGTCCAGCTCATGGATACCACGTTACTCTCCCTACACTGATCCCATTTTTCCTTGTGCAGCACCACTGATAAAAAGCCAACCCCAGCACAGGATGTGTGAGAGAAAATAGTACAGAAATATTCGAATGCTGTTACATAAAGGGGTGATGTGCCTTTGCCTTGAACACTGTGTTCATTTCCATTTCAAAAAAGGTACAGCTGAAGTATAAAAAGTTCAGAGAGGGTTGATGGAAATGATTAGACAGAGGGTTAGATGTGTGTGTGATGAGAGCCTGTCAAGTTTGGGACATGAATTTTGTGTCTAACAAGGATAAAAATGGCAAAAAAAGAGAATCAAATAGGGAATAGTGCTCAGGAAGTTGTTGAGGAAACCTTTTCTCCTGCGCTTTCTGCTGATACAAGAATCCAGGAACAGCCAAAAGGTGTGGCAGGGACCACACCTCAGGATGGTGGGAAGACACAGGACTCTGCAGTTAGGATGTGGGATCATTGCCACAGGAGTTCAAGACTTTTCGAGGGTTTAAAGGATGAACACTTAGAGATTTGGATTGCAATATTTACATTAGATGAGGTAAAACCAAGGGATAGGATCATAGAATCATTAAGGTTGGAAAAGACCTCCAAGACCATCAAGGCCAACCTCACCACACCAATGTCACAAAGAACCATGTTATAATAAAGTGTCACATCCACACTTTTTTGCAACCCTTCTAGGGATGATGACTCCACCACTGCCCTGGGCAGCCTGTTCTGGTGCTTGACCACTCTTTCAGTGAAGAAACTTTTCCTGATATCCAGCCTGAATCTCTCCTGGTGCAGCTTGAGGTGTAATATCATTCTCCATTAGCTCCTGGGACTGAGGGAGGTGTTTCCCAGGGCTGCGTGGTTCCTTTGCTTTGTCTCTTGAATCTTTTCCAAGGCTTTTGGGAGTTGTGCCCCTACCATCATCCCTCTCATCTCCAGCAGGAAAAACCAGGCCCAAGTTCTGTTAAAAATGTTAAATTTAGCTTTTAAATCAGTTTAATAACCTGCATCATATTTTTTTCCGTTTTTATTTGAGAAGTCAGATAAGAGCATTATCTGGGAAGGTCACAGATGAACAGAGATGTGTTTGGTGACTGCAGACTCCGGGAATTCAGGGAAGAGGTGTTCTGAGGGAGCACATACAACCCCATGTGCACACATGTGCACTCACACATGCCCTGAACTCAGCCCGACTCTGCACCTTCAACTTTTCACACACTTCCCCAATTAAACCATTCAGAACTCACATTAAAGAGCTGTCCACAGCCCTGCAAATTGATTTATCCCCTGATGACAGTCCAAGCTGCTGACCAAACTGCTGGAGAGGAAAAGGTCTTTAATTTAGGTGTTGTTTTCTTTCTTACTTTTCTTTTTCACACTGGTTTTAACTTGCTGTGGCTTCACAATTAATTCAAGGTCACTAGTTTAGGGGGTATCATAGTGTGTGTCTCAGCTCCATTTGGCATAAATAATATTTGTATTACTGATTCTTAAATGAATGTGTTAAAATAAGATTTTATTGAAGTAATGAAGCTTTTTATTTATTAAAAAATAGGATTTTTAAAGGAGGATTGCTAAATCATTACAGATAATTTTTTAAAAGGAATCTTCTAAAGGTGTCACTCCCCGTGGCAGGGGTTTGGAATGAGATGATCTTTAAGATACCTTCCAACTAAAAAAATTCTTTAATTCTATGCTTCATTGTTGTTACTCGTGCTCTGAGAATTTACTGAAAAGGAGTTTTTTCAGGTTGGAAATGGCGTATTTATTGAGAGTATGCTGAGATGATGGCTTCTATCTGGTGAAAAAAAGGGGTATTTTCCTCTACTCATACATTTACTTTGTTAATCTGCAAACTCACCACCACATCTGAGCACACAGCTTTCACCATTTACAGTTTAGAGAAATCCAACATAAACCTGTGGTGAAAGATTGTATTAAACACAGATAATCTATAACTCTCTCAAACGATGATTGTGCACGCAAAAAAAACATACTCCTGGCTTATTTTAATTTGGAAAAAAAACCCCAAACCCTTCAGAAATGATTAATAGTAAGTGTCAGGAATTTGTTTTGGAGAGGGACTGTCCTCATGTTGTCACATGTCCCATTAACACTGGCAGGAGGGTATTGATTATACACAAACGAACTCTACTTGCAATTATGCCACTGCAAAGGAGCAACCAAAAGAAAGTAAATAAAAGGACCAAATTCAGAGATCTATATATTTTTTTCTGGTGAGTCTACAGCAAGATAATATACAGGTCAAAGAGAAAAAAAAAAGGTGATGTTTTTATTAGATATTATTTTGGTACAGCTTTTATTTAACATTTTTTTACTGTCAAATCTTCGTAGGTGAATATTGGTATTTGTAGAAGACAGGGAAAGGGGCAATTATCATCCCTGCTATGTCAGTGCTCTCTTGTCCTGATGTTTCCCTTCATTTCCAGGAAAATTCTCCTCAGCTCCAGCTGTCTTAAACCAGGGCTGAGGAAAAGCTCGATGAGTTATCTCTGTGTCTTCAAGAAAACTCTCAATGATAATAGAAAATAACAACCTTTATACAGCACTTTTTATACCAGACTGTAAAATTTAATCGAGGGTTTTATCTTGCCATAGAAATTTGTTTTTTTATAAAAATCCCAGGAAACATTATCATTTCAGTTCTTTTTCTAAGGAATGGCTGCAGAATTTACTCCTTTTTATTTAGCTAGTTCCAGGAGCTGCACCTGTTGAATGATACAGGACTCTTCCAAGGGTAAAGTTAATTCCTCAAGAGGTTTGGAAAAATCTCAATCTTCCTCATGATGCTGAAGACTTTTTTCACATCCAACAGTGTCTTGGGGAAAAAAAATTCAAATATTATATTTTATAGGAGCTTGGTGAGTAATACAACCTCTGCCACTCCCTGATGCAGAAAGGTGGGAAGCTGCACCCCAACCAGGAACATTTTGGGAGGATGAACCCTAGGGTTGAGCCACCTCATTCAGCATCAGAGGGAGCATAGCAAGAGCTGCCTGGAAGAATCCCAGGGGATGCCCTAAATGCTTGTGTGTTTTGCGGCACTTTGAGGCTTTTTTGATGCTTCTGAGGAGGATGCAATTAGCTTTTCAATGATAAATAAATTAGAGATAGTTGATTTTGCCTTTCACACATTTGTTTTCTTTGCTTTCATGAGGGACTGCAGCCTGTTTATGATTTTCTTAGAAGTTTGAGAGACTTGCTTTGCTTAGTGACAAATCCTCCCCTCTAGGCAGCACAAGGAAAAAAAAAAAAAAGAGGAAAGCAAAGATAGTGGGAACCTGCAAATGGACAGTGTGTCTGCAGGGAAGGGAATCCCCTCAGGACTCCCAGAGATTTGGTTTGTTTCCTGGCTGTTTATTTACGTAATTAGAGCTCATAATTCCACAACAAGGCAAAAGGAAATGAAAAGCAGCAACAAAAGAAATCATGGAAAAGCACCGCCAAATCAGTTGGTTATCAAGGACTGGAGCAGGACTCTGGTGGACTTTCAAGGATGGCCCTGGCTCCACAGCTGGTGGTCACTGGCTGGTCTCCAGCATGGATGGGACTTCATGAAGTCGTGGAATGGTTTGGGTTGGGAGGGACCTTAAATCTCATCCAGTTCCACCTTCCAGGGCCACCTTCCACTATCCCAGGTTGCTTCAAGCCCCATCCAACCTGGCCTTGGACACTTCCAGGGATCCAGGGGCAGCCACAGCTTCTCTGGGCACCCTGTGCCAGGGCCTCCCCACCCTCACAGGGAACAATTCCTTCCCAATTTCCCATACAAGACTTGAAAATTCACTCTATTTTGAACTTGAAATTATTTCGTACTTTCCAGCTACTGTTCATACCCATTTAGAAAAGTCTTCCTATTATTTCAGACTTTCACACAATTCAGAGGTTGGTAGTAGAGGGCAGGGTAATTCCACCACCAAGCTGGAGCTGCTAACAGGCTAGAATTGTACTATTTGGAGAAAATATTTTACTTGAGGACAGAAAGTATCTGAAGAAAAAATGTTTCAAGCAGCAAGAGTGAGGCTTGGACTTTGTACAAAGGAGAGAATACAATACTTGCAAAAAGCAAAATCCAAGTAAAAAAGAAATACTCTGCATAGTCACGTTAAAAGCGAGGTTATTAAGGTCAAGGAAGAGTTTTGTTTTGAGAACTGTGCAGCTGAGGAGTGTGAAAAATAACAAATAATAAAAAAAAGACTTTTTCTATTGCCTCCTGAATGAAACATGGCACGGTTGTGGAAGGTCAGTCACTGGGAACTGATGCGGGATGATGGAGGTAGGCCCACGACTCGGCTGTACCAATGATTTCAGGCACATTATATGTGAGCAGTGGGAATGAGGCTGTCCCAGCTTTCTGTCTCGGGGTCTATTTCCATCACACCAGCACTGCCGTGTCTGGTGTGGGAGATCTCATCAAGTGCATTGCATTAAAGCAAAGAAATAGGGGAGCAATAGCCCAGCCAGTGGGGCATTCCCAGGCAATCAGAGCAGCCCAGCCGCCCTCAGCTGAGACTTATAAACCGTGAGAAGTGGGGAAATATCATTTTTTTCCTTCCTAGGAAAAGCTTTTATCTGTGTGTGTGCGTGTGTATGAGTCTGTGAGGGGGAAAGGAAGCACAGCCAGAGCTCTTCCACCCACCCTGGCAGGATGGCCATGGATCCTCCGCTCTAAATGCTCCCTGTCACCTCACAGGGGGATCTGCTGGGTCTGGAAAAGGACTTGTGTGATGGAACTGGAGTCTCTACACCGCAACAGATTGGGAGCAAGGTGGGTAACACAGGAGGCGTAATTAGAAATGACTTCCAAGCTGTGATTCTCCTTCCCTGAGAGCAGTGTGGAAGGGCTGGTTGGGCTAGGTGCTGTGGGAATAAATATCCAAAGGTTATGGAGGAAAGTCGTGTAGATGATGGTATGGAAAGTAAGCAAAGAATAAGGTGGAAAATGAATTGGAGTTGTTTGGAATTGAATGATCAGAAGTAGCTGCAGTATCAGAAATGAGATCACAGAATCACAGACTGGTGTGGGTTGGAAAGGACCTTAAAGATCACCTAGTTCCAACCCCCTGCCACGGACAGGGAAGATGAGAGGCAACTGCAGAGTTCTGGACATCTGCTCATGCTGACTAAAAAGAGAAACAAGGAAAAAATATTAAAGAAATCAAAGGATGTGAATCTCATTGTGAAAGTCAGACCAGTCCCAAAGTGCTTAACTGAGACTTCAAGTCCCCCAACCCCTCCTGAGAGCAGGAGAAAGGAGCTTCCCACATGTTTTAGGAAGGATAGGACCATGGGAGCTGTGTCTGTTTGCCAGGCCTGTAGTGAGCACCTTGCCTGACATTAAGCAGAGGCAATAACTTTGTGATGACCTAAATTCATTTAAAAAAGAATTACTGATGTATATATTCAGGTCAATAGCACTTTCCCCAGGTTTCAATAATCGGATCAATTATCTGAATCCAATAAAATCTTATTAAAGAAATTCAGAATTATCTTTAGAATAGCTGGCCTTGTAGTCCCTGAGTAGGTTACAAAAACTGCTATGAAGGATTACTGTGACCTACTTTCTGGGAGGTACAGATATCATTATCATATCAGAGGTGCAGGCTGATAAGGCTACATGACTTCCATCTCTTATTGAAGAGAGTTTGGCAAAGAACTAACAGGAAACTTTAATCTAGGTCTCCAAATTATTTTATTTTCCTAACTATCAGCTGAAATTTGAAAAGTCAAAGCATTGCATGTGAAGAAGTGCCTACTGAATGAACTGCACAATTACAAACCAACAGGGTGAGGAGTGTTTAAAGCACCTGGGGTGGGTACAAATTGTTGTTGTTGCAGGTCACAAAAGCTTGGTCAGCCCAAGCATGGCCACACTGACCCAGGAGCACTTTGCATCTACTTCCATAAGGTCATTGAGGACTTGAATCCTGAGGCAGAGGAGGAAAGGACTGTTTTATTACAAAAGCCAATGGAAAACCTTTCAGCCTTCTCTCTGCCAGGTGAGATGTTTGGTTATTTTATTGCTTCTGAGGCAACCACTTTGCTAAAATTTGGCTGGAAACTCTTCCTTATGTTTCTAAGCCATTCTCTGACAGGGAAGCATGGGTGGATCTGTGCTGGTGAATGAGGCTGTGCTGGGCAGGATTTTCCCAAAGGTGACTCTGCAAGTACAGCTCTTTGGTGTTTGGTGCTTCTGAAGTAAAACTAGCCTGAGTGCATCTGAAAGCAGCCTTTGCTTAAGAAATACCCTGAGCCACATCAGGGCTGAAGTCTGGAGCTGTGGAAAATGGGATTGCATTGGATTTGGGATGGTCTCTGCACTGCTGTTTCTGGCATGGCACCCCTCTCTCAGGCAGTGGAAGGAGGGGCAGGAGGTACCGGGATAGCTGGTTTTACCTTGGTTCTGCCCCGTGCTTATCCAGATGGAGGTGTGGGAAGACGCTCTGCTCCTGTGAAAAGCATCACCGTTCCCACCACAACTGATAAGGAGCTGCTGCGAGTGTGCAAACACAGAATCCCGCTTTTGTGAGGTGACAAGAGAGGTGGCATCAGCACGTGAGGTCGGTACCGCCTCATGCCATGGTGGAACTGGTGGAGGTGGCATCGGCAGCACTGTCAGGACTGTCCACATCCCGTCCTGTGCCGCTCAGGCTGTTCCCAACCTCCCTGGTGCCTCTCTCCAAGTGGGGCTCTGCTCTCCCTCCCTAAAGCCGCGCATCCCTCACCACCCACCCACCCTGGCTTCGAGGGCGAACATGGGAAAGGCGGGAGAGGCACCTGTGGGACCCCCACACTGCTGGATCCATATGGGGCAGCCAGAGTGGCCAGGGCATTTTTCCATCACTTAATTAGAAGCTGAGGCACTGGGAGCCTGTTGGAGAGCGCTGAGCAATCCCAGTTTCTCCGTGGGCCCCGCGTGCGCGGCCCAGCCGGCAGGGCCAGGCCCTCCTCCCTCGCAGCCGCGGGCTTTGATCTCACCAGTAGCCACCAGTGGAGCCCCAGTAGGGTGGTGGGAGGCAGCGGGAGGCGGTGGGAGGCAGCGGTGGCCTGTGGCTCAGGGCAGCCACCTTCCCTCCACGCAGGGCCGCCAGCCCCCCATCGGTGGCGGGACATCAAGGCAGGGCCGACCGACGAGCGCGTTAATTAGGAGGCTGAAATTATAATGTTATGTTAAAGAACAAAGAGTCTCCAAAGGAAAAATATGTGCCGCATATCTGACAAAGATAAATTGGATTATTCAAAATATTCCTGATGAAATGTTACATTTTGCAACTAATTATCAATCTGTTTTATCTCCGGACCAGCTGGGCATTTTTGTGCATGCAAGACCTGCCTTACCAATGATCTTAAGATGTCACTGTAGCGTTTACATCTTTTATTTCAAGATTTAAATAACTAGGAAGTAGCTAATGTAATTCACTGCTGAGAAGAAAGGCTAGTTAGTTGAATGCTTTCCAAAGTGATCTTCTCCTAATGAACTTCTCTGGACTGTGAGTAATGAGGCTTTATTCAAACAGTGTTTAAGAAAGGTTTTTATAATGTAATTTTTTAAAGAAAGGTTTTTATAATGTGATTTTTTTAAGAAAGAGCAACATTTAATACATTAAATATCTTTATCAATCCTATATTGCCTCATATAACATCAAAGCATTGTGAATATTTGGTTTTGTTCCTTCTGAATGTTACTTTGGTGACGAACTGGTTCTAGCAGCAATGGAGCTATAGAAATTGGGCAATTATCTCGTAAATGTTCAGTGATATCTTACAAATTACAGTCTGACATGATTACAGAGCCATTTTGTTGTAAAAGCATTTGTTGTTTAAGTGTATTTATATACCATAGTGGTCTGTAGCTCCCCTGGTCCCTACTCAGACACTACTCCTATGTGCAAGCACTGAGCTTTGGTACCTCTGTTATAGTTCACCTTTGGGACAGCTGTGCCCAGATTAATCTGCTGGAGGTGTCATAAAAATTTTCTTTTGAGAGGGATTTTGTGGTAGTTTCCAACTGGAATAGGAGAAAATACCTCATAAGTTCCCTTCAATAGCAGTGCTCTGCAATATTTTGTATTTGGATTCTTTGTGTGTTCTCCTGGAAGTGTTCTGTCAAATTTTGCTTTTATGGGACTGAACTGACAGGGTGGCAAAAAAAAAAAAAAAATTAAGCAGTTAAATTTTTTTACATAAGGTTTGTTTGGCCAGTTTCTAGGAAGGGACAACAATAAATGTATTTGAGCAAATCTCCCCATTTTTCATTAACTAATGAAGTGGCATCATTGGGTATGAGCTGATCTCATCCTGCCAAAATGTTGATTCCCACTGCTCATGGGACCTGACTGATACACCCTGTGCTTATACATTTCTGAACTTGTCTTTATTTACAGCAGAGGATCAGCTCAAAACGGATGACTTCGTTCTAGAACTTTAATTTTTCTGCTTCTATCTCCCAATAGTTATATTTTAAACACTGTATCCAGCCTACATTCAAAGTTTTCCCAGAGTAGGAACTGAATTAAAAAAGAGGGTTTGATTTCTCGTGAAGGCTATTTTTTTCCCTCCAGATAATTCTTTCTTGTTATTGATTAAATCCTGGTGGTCTTACTCATGTAAATAATCCCTGCCCACGTGGTGTAGTGAGTGAGGAGCAGATCTCAACCCGTGTAAGAACAGGACAAGGGGGAGCAGTTTTAAGGTGAAAGAGGGTAGATTTAGATGGGATATTGGGAAAAAATTCTTCCTTGTGAGGATGGGGAGGCCCTGGCACAGGGTGCCCAGAGAAGCTGTGGCTGCCCCATCCCTGAAAATGTCCAAGGCCAGGCTGGATGGGGCTTGGAGCAGCCTGGGATGGTGGAAGGTGTCCCTGCTCATGGCAGAGGGTGGGACGAGATGGTCTTTGAGGTCCCTTTCAACCCAAACCATTCTGGGATTCTGTGAAGGAAGGGAGAAGGAAGGGAGAAAAGATAGATCTGTTCATCTGGGCTGCCTGGCTGCAGGAGGCATCAGAGGACACAAACTTCTGCTTCCAGTTAACTTCAGCTGGAACACAGTTTTCTTCCTGGAGTCAGGTTAAAAATGTGGGGAGTTCAGCCCAGGGCCCATGGAATAAAACCAAAGTAGTTTGCCCAGCTTATCATTTTTTCTTCCCCTTTCTACAGAGTAAATTGTGTGCCAACTAATGTTCATTTTAACTGTTCATATCAGGTCCTTCTCAACTGTTTAAACAAATTCTTTCTGCCTTTTTAATCAGGGTCATCCCAAAGCTGATCACTGCATCCTCTGCTTTTCCATGCTCTATCAAGGCCTGATCCTGCAACGAGCCATGTGTCTCCTCAGAGGTACTTGGCATGCTGACCTCCCTAAATTCCTGCGAGTTAGGAGTGGTCAGCACCCAGCAGCATTTGGCCCTTACTTTGTACAAAAGTCTCCCTCAGTTTGAATGTTTCATAATGTGTGTTTAAATAGCCGCAGCTCACGAAGAACTTTGATGAGGCAAAGGGGTAATTGGATTTTCTTGTTCTATAATTAAAAAGGTATATATTACATCCACATTAATACCAAAAGAGTTCATCATGATCGGTGTTATTACAATGAATACCAAAGGATTTAACAGTGATTGGCCACTTAGTTTAAAGGGTACCTGGAATCATTAAATTGTTTGCTGGAGGGCTTATGAAGGCCTGTTGGATCACCTGCCACTCCATTTTTTTTTTTACTCCTGGCCTGCAATGTGAGGTTTACTTTTACAAAGCAGGAGCAACAGGGTGATCATTTTCCTTTATTATTCCCTTATTGACTTCCAGTTAATTTTAATCTTTGCATTAAGCGACCTCTATTAAGCTTGCCAGGTATCTGATTACACCGCCAAGGTTGAGACCAGAGAGCGACCTATTGCACCACATCAATTGTCCTTCACAGAAGCCCTTACTGTTAATCAAGAGAGGAAGATTAAAGGAGATCAGAACTCTCAGCCTGAAGTGCATTTTGCATTTGAATACACCTTTCTACCAGTGCATGTGTATTGTCCTAGAGAAAAAACAAACAGGAGCTCTTAGGAGCGGCTTCTGCTCAAATCTCCACAGAGACTTCTCAAGGCAATGTGGTATCTGCAACTTTAACTCTGCCCTTAAACACTTTAATATATCTGTAAAATCTGAAACTAGATATGTTTTAACATATCTGTAAAATCTCTAATTAAGTTATCTTGTACTATGTTTGGATAAACACATGTATTTTTTTTTTTCTGCAATCCTAAAATGCTCACATTTAATTTTGTGCAATTCTGTGTAGGTATGAATTAGCTTGATTAACTCTCACTGAGACTTAGAATCACGGAATCATTTTGATTGGAAAAGACCACTGAGTTCATCAAGTCCAACCATTAACCCAGCACTGCCAAAGCCACCACTGACTCTTGTTCCCACGTGCCACATCCACACATATTTTGAACACTTCTCTGAGCAGACTGTCCCAATGCTTGACAGCCCTTTCCATGAAGAAATTTTGCCTAATATCCAATCTGAAAACCCTAATTTTTTTATTAACCTGGAGTTATTGTTTTGAGTTCCTTTTAAGAAGTTCTAAACCTCATGCAGAAATCCATGTTTTTAGCTCTTCTGAAAGGTTTTTGCATTCATAATAATGATATTTGTTAGTTTTCAGCTCTTTGGAAGCACTTCCTAGATCACAAGGCACAGGTAGCTGCTTTTGCTGCCTCTGTTGCAGGTGAGAGCAGGATTTCCTGGATGGAACCGGGAAATGTTCCTGACCATTGGAACCTGGTCAGATGATAAACAGACATGTCAGTATTTAACACTAACCAAAAACACTGGAGACCAGATTGAACTAATTTTACCAGTAGTTAGAGTAATTAAACATTTTCACCAGGATGGAAAGTCATGGTTTGATTTTGAAGTAATTTGCTTGACAAATATCAGATGTTAAAATAATTAAAGCTTAGCCATTTATATTTAATCTCCAGTGGATCCATGAAAACAAGCCTCTAAATTATATCAGATTCTTCTATTAATTGACTCCTGGACCTGAAGACCAATGGGGACTATTATGGTCATCCAGTCTGGCCTTCTGCATAAGCAGTCATGGAATTCCACCCAGTAATTCATGCATCCAACAACTATTTTGAGAAGAATTCCATACAAATCAAAAAGCTCGCAGGACTTAATGGTCATTGTAATCTTATTACATTAAAAAAATCTGTAGAAATATGGAAGCTGTAGGTGAGCATGGAAAGGGTGGCACAGGTACAGCTGGCAGGGAGTTGTTCCCCAAATTTCTGCAGTCCTCTTGAACTGATTTTTAATATTTCTAACAGGGAAATAATTAAATTTACTACATTTTGCTAAATAATTTATTAAATTAAAATGCATAGTTATAAAATGCAGTAGTGTTAATTTCTTCTTTTGATAACCCTCCCAGTTTTTCATGTGGCAAATCCCAGTGACTCCAGTTGATTAAATAATACATTTATTTGTAAAGGAAAAGTTTTGGTCAACAATTAATTTTCTTGTATTTGATTATCTTAACATATTTTGGAATTTTGCCTGAAATTCTCAGTGACAAAGATTCTGAAATGTCAAAATCTACAGTGTGTGTCTAGAAAAAATATGTATATGTAATATATATGTATTATATGTAAAAATATGTAATATATGTAAAAATAAATGTATTGATTTATCCCGATTATAATTGTTGTTATACATTAAGTTTCTGTAGCTTTAAAACTTAATTTCTTGTATTCAAAGAGTCTCATGTACATGACCTCACCTTTGATCATCTACAGATAAAATAAATTCTTGAGCTTAAAAAAGCAGGTAAGTTGGTGTTAAAATTGGAGTCTTAGTACAATCAGCTATTTTTGAGGTCAACTGCAGTTTGAAATGTTCTGAAGTGGTTCTGAATATATCAAATTAAAAAATATATTCATGGGGAAAAAATGTGAAAATAAACCTCTTTTTAGCTAAAAAATCCAGCAGTTGTTTTAACAAGTGACCTGATCTTTTTGGAAGACCTTCTTCAACACCTGAAAATCTGCTTTTCCTTTTCTCCCAGCATCCCCATCCTACACAAAGCTTCCCAAGCTTGGACAGTTTGTTTAGCTTTCCTAGGAGCTTATTTTCAGTGCAGAGGATCCCAAGAGCTTTTGGCTTTTATAATCAATTCTATGTGTAAGAGCTTATTCTTAATACAAAAATGACCAGTTGGAACATGACAATGTCAGTTTATTGGGATTCAGGTCAGTATTTGTAATTTTTTTTTTTTTTGACAGAAGAGTCACCTCCAAACCACTCCAACATCCACTAATTTGTTCATTGTGCTTTATTCGTAACTAAATTGGGCTAACCCAACTCAGAAAGGTTTCTCCTCCATGGTATGTCCTGTTTTTAGATAGTTTTATCATATAAAGGCTTCTATTTTCTCCAATTAGACAGAAAAGTTGCCCAGCTCTTCAGATCTCCAAGGGAAATTGGAAATGATTAAAAAAAAATTTGTGTTTATGCATCTTTATGACTTAAACCACAGCGCATGTATTTATATCTTTTAAAGCGCTGAGCATCTGTTCTTCCTCTGCCAGGATGTGTAAACAAGAGTGCTTTGGCTTTCCCTAAAATATCCCTTCTTTTTACAAGTCCAACAGATGCACCGTGGTCAATGACAAGGCATCCTGAAGCCAGGCAGCTCGGCTTGTTCCAATCAACTTCTGCAGGAACGGGATCACCAAGGGATTGGCGGGAGCCGGGAACAGCGTTTAGCACTTTGCTGACCTTGAGTCCACCTTTTCAAAACTCCTTCTGGAACGGAGATTTTTTCCAGCCATTTTCAAGTGATTTCTTCCACTTTCTCCTGAGACTGAAACACTTGATTGACTTGTGATGTTAAGCGAAATTCTTTCAGTGGAAAAGAAAAAATGTTGATAGTCCTAGACATGAAAATACTCATGAACTGTTGTTTTTTTTTTTTTTTTAAACTTCCAGAAGTTTTCAACATATCATCTGTCCAGAGTGTTTAACAACAGGTATTTGGGATTTTTTTCTCATTGTGAAGGAAGATATAGAAGTAAACATGAAAGCACAGCTATAAATAGATATTTAATTTTAAATATATGATTTTTTACCTGTATTTTAGCCTTGTAGATACCACAATTATGTGTCTGTGCTAACACTCACTTTGTCTCATTTGAGAGTTGCTAATAACCAGGAAAGAATTACTGAGAACTTCTGAAATGACATCAAGTAAAAAATTAAAGAATGTGAGGAGAGTTTTTTAAGAAATAAAACCTTTTAGAGCTGAGACCATGATAAATTATTTCTTGGCATTCCTTAGAAAAAATAATGGAGCTGAAGTTTGTACTGTGTGTATTGTGTTACTTGATAAATCTCTGGCTCACAGTACCTACATGAAAACAGGATTCCCCAAAGACTTGTCATGACTCCATGCTGAAGAAAGTTTTTTAATTTCTAACTCACAGTTACGTCTCATATTTCTGCTTAAACTTGGTCGATTTTGTGTGGTATCAAAAAAAAGAATGGTCTCTCTGCTCTAAATTTAGAATCAAGTGAGTGGTAGAAATGATTGGCCTGCTTTTCAATGGTGAGATTAGAATTTTCGATGTTAAAAAACCAAGAAAAAGGAAAAAAAAAGGGTTTTCCCCCCAAATTATTCAAAAGTACTTTTTTAATATCTAAAGGCCAACCCCACTTTGAAGAATTTGCCTATTAATTATTTTCTAAACAATATTATTAATCAGTATAGAAGATAGCTATACCAGATAAGAAATTCTACAACAGTAAATGTTTTAATACTTGTATCATGGGTAATCATGTTTGATCTCACCCTGCTAATTTGCTCTCTCAATTCATTAGACAGAAAGCTTTTCTGCTGAAATGTATCAAACCAATGTCCAAAAATGCAACTTAATTGCACTGAAACAGAATTTGTGATTCTGTTTTCTGAAATTCCTGACCTTGAAAGGCTAAACTCTGTAAATTTCCTCATATTTCTCTTTATAAAAAATCCCCTGAAAAAGAGTTAGGTTTTGCTTCCTGTGTAAAAAAATTGGGACCAAACACTGAATTAATGAAAGTTGAAGATGAACACTTGGAAAGTAGATATGTAGGGCTTAGTTTCTCTTAAAAATATATATTTGGGACTCTGTTTGTTTATTCTGAATAATTATCTTGGCTGGACAATTTATTGCTTCCAAGGTATCCATGCCCAAAAAACATCCAAGCCCTATGGGTTGCCATTGGCCTCTGGGTAGTAGTGAATTCCAGTGTTAATTTTATTGGGCCTGAGGGTTTCCTCCTCCTGGTCATTTCTCCCTGGAAATAAAGTTTGGAACTTGTAGGGCCTGAGCTGCACAAGATCTCTCCTGCAGCACATGAAACAGGGCAAGGCATGGACCGTATCTGTAGTTTAATTGTACAGCCTGAGTGGTTCTTCTCTAATCCCCCTGCTCTGCGATGTCAGAAAGCAGGACTTGATGGTCTGGCTGAGTTTCCATGTTCCAGAGGTGATACTGGGTCAGCTATAAAATAAATAGATTAAAAAAAAAAAAAAAGAAGAAGCTGTACAGTTGCAGAATAGTTCTGTGTTACAGGCAAGTTCAGTGTGGATGAGAGAAAGAGGAATTTTATAGCTTAGGAGAAAATCCTATATGCATCCCAGCCACGGAATAGGATTCCAGTTTAGGAACACGTGGTGCAAAAAGTTGTGCGGCCTTTGGTTTGCTGTTTAATCTGGTTGCTCATCTATCAAATGAAAATATTGATTCTTATCTCTCCCCGTCTCCGGTGAGATTTTTAAGGGTATATATAAAGCACCTATAGATCAGTGAGCTCTATAGAGATGCTTTAGAGTGCAAAGTACTTTTAAATGGTGCAGCTGTCTGCTGTACTGGGCTGTGTTTAAGGGTTGATTCACCTAACAGCGCTCCCTGTTTTGTGCAGAGGTGCTTGGGGGCTTGCCAGGCTGCCTTGCAACAGAGCTGGCAGAGTCTGCTGGAAAACAGAGCTGGAAAAGTCAATGCAGCTATTGCTCAGGTTAAAGGGAAGATTGCATTGTTCTACCTTTAGTTGTAATTCTGAGGACCACTCCAGTTCAATGCAGCTGTATTAATGTGCATCACTTATCCATACACTGAGTCAGTCAATGACTACATTGATCCAGTCCTGTGTTTTCTTTCAGAGGATGCTACAATGAGGCAATAGAAATCATTAGGGCTTGTGATATTGAAATCCTCTTGGTGCTGGCAGACCTGGAGCTCACATTTCACATACTGTTGCAGAAGAACAAGAGCAGTCATGCCTGGAATTTCGAGTGAAAGTTTCTGTTTATATTTTTTGTTGAGTAAATCTGCACTGTTTTGTTCCTTTCTTTTGCATGTGGGTTATTTTATGAGGTATTCATGTGTACCTGGCAACCTGGTGTAGGGCAAGGTGTCCCTGCCCAGGGCTTGAAGGTCTTGAAGGTCCCTTCCAAACCAAACCACTCTGTGATTCCGTGATTTTGTGTACAAGATGTGACATCCATTTCCTCATGTGTTGAACATGATCCTAGAAATGACATGGCTTGGGTTGGAAGGGACCTTGAAGATGACTTAGTTCCAACCCCTCCCATGGGCAGGGACATCTTCCACCAGACCAGGTTGCTCAGAGTTCTGGAGTTTCCTGGTAAACCCCAAAACCGCCTTTGACACAGCTCTTCCAAAACCTCAACATTTTCAATATCCTCTTCTTGGGGACTCTCTTTTAGTTGTCATCACAAAGGTTTTAGAGCAAGCCAGGGTTTTTGAACCTTCACTTTTCCCAAGCTTTTGGAAATGGCAGTGTCTGGATGCTTAATAAACTTCCAGAGTTGATACCGTGTTCATTAATAACAGTAATTTGGTCATTGCAAAAGTGTTCATGAGCCCTTCTACAGGGGGCAATGCAGAGGCATGGAGAAGAAAACAGTTCTAGTTCCAATCTAAGCAAAAAGAATCTATTACAAGTAGAAAATACAAGGAAATTATGTGACACTGCTTAACATTATACAGGGGGCTTTCAGCAATCTGCAGCCTCATTATTGTCAAGTTCTTTAGCATATTCATATAGGGGGAAGGTGAATAATGACCTACAGTCAGAGGCATGAATAAGACAACATTCAAAAAGCTGTAAGAATATGGCTAAGGAAGAAATGGCAGCAGGGAAAACAGAGAGGAAATTTGGAGAACTTTCCCCCCATCACCCAAGTAACCCTCCACTAAATACACCCAGTAACCCGAGCTCATAAATCTGTTTGCAGGAAGGTGAGTTGTCAACAGGTCGTTCCAATTTTCAAATAAGGTTTGTCCTTGCAGGTTTTCCTCACACCTCTCCTGATGGCTGCAGGATTAAGACTATTAAAAAAGCAGATCATGGAAACAAATTGGAAAATGCCAACCCTGCCTCCAGCTTCAAGTTTCTTTTTGAAATATTATTTAAAAAAAAAAAATTCCAAGAAGATTGTTGGTGACTTCAGGGATAGAGAATTGAAGTATGGCTGCTTTAGGAAATGTGTCAGACTTTTGGGAGTTTATGGAGCTGATTCAGGTAATCTGGATGTATTAGGGGAAATCTCCCTGGTCTACCCCACCTGAACATGGCAAATATTCCTTTCATTTCCTGCAGTGGACCTGAAGACATCTTACGAGGTGGCTTTTTCTAGATGATCCTGAGATAAACAGAAACTTCATAAGAAAAGCTGTTCTTCACAGTAACTCCACTGCAAACCCGAGGAATTTTGGATAAAGTTTTGTTGACACTGTAAGGAGCAAAATGTTACTGAAGACGGAGGTGTTCAGGTGAAACCCTAACTCCAAATCTTGACCGTTTGTTACTATTAAAGACCTCTTGGCACTTTTCACCAGAGCAGAGGTGTGAACCCTGGTGTCCTGGCCAAATTCCAGCTTGGGTAATTAAATTCTGCTCTCCTAAAATCCCCCCTGTAGTTTCAGCCGAGTACGGGATTCTTCATTTCCTCTGCGAAAGTGCTGTACAGAATTGCTTTGTGCTGGTAAACAGCTGCCACATCTCACCCCAGAGGAATTGCTGCAGTTCAGTCCTGATGCTCTCTCTGCCTCTCCCTCTCACACACACAGGACATGGCACTGCCCCAGAGCACCCACAAGCATCCCTCTCCCTGGCAGTGTTGGATGCAGGAATTGTGAAAGGCGTAGCCAGCCAAGCTCTACCCCTGCAAAGCAGCCCTGGACCCCACTCCCCTCTCTTAGTCCAGTATTAGCAAGCCCTACTCATCTTTAGGAGTCCAGCCTAAAAACACCTTGCTGTTTCTGAAGAGCTGGGGAGATAAAGTGTTGCTGGTGCAGCTTCCCTTGATTTCTGGATATTGGTCATACCTGGTAAATGGTTTCATTTTCTTTGCTGAGGAAGAAATCTTGAGTCCACTTCTACTGGGGCTTGTTAAGTTGTTGCCTTGGGGGGCAGTTGATCAGTTGTTAAGTAGTAAGCAGCTTTGGCAGGCAACAGGCATAGGATCCCCTGCAGCTACTCCAGCCTGCCCATCCTATCATTCTTTATAGAGGGAGCAGGGTATTTGTCTTAGAAGTGCAATAATGACAAAATACGGACAGAACCTCTTCATTTCATTTTGCATGTGCAGGTATTTTAGTAAATTCTGTGACATCTGTATGGACAAATAGATACACCTGTGTTTACTTGTCAATAGTGGTTGCAAAAGTCCAGCTGAGAATTTTTTGGATTTTTTTTTTAAATGAAAAATCAGGAGCTCTGAGTGAAAAGGCTGAGAACTGGGGCAGCTGTACCCAGAGCTCCTCAGCTGTTTGTCCTGGCTGTTATCAGCTGCAATTCCTCATGAAAAAATACGGGAAAATACAGCAAGTTTTTTCTAGACACTTCAGAGGAGATCATGGCCAGGCCACAGAGAGCCAGGCTTAGTGTAGGGTAAACCTGCCACTGTTTTAGCTGACAGCAAGGAAGTTCTTCAGTTGTAATATCTTTGAATTGTGGTATCAAATGGTTTATTCTTATTTACTGCCTTAATTGTTGTGACATATTTGCCTGAAAGCTGTGATATGTTCTAAGCATTGGGACAAAAAAAAAAAAAAGCCAGCTTTATCATTTTTCTCTCTCAAAAACCTCTCAGTGCTTGCAGAAATATCTATTTTCCAACCTTTGTTCACACTGAGAAATTTTGTCCATCTGATTTTTCCTCAGCTAAGTACACCGGGAATGATTCAAAGCAGGCTGGACAGATTCTTGCTTTTCACATGCCAGTAGGGTTTTTTAAAATGTATTTTATGCTGGGCTTATTTTGTTTGGTTTTTTGGTTGACTGAATTACCTATATTCCTTGAAATGGTGTTTAGTAATTCTCAGCGACTGCAGAGATGCCTACTGGGAAGTGGTCAACAGATCACAACAAACCCCACTGACTCCGGGCTCTCCTACTGCTTTAACTCAATTGCACTTTCTTATCCAAAGCCACATCTCTTAGGAAAATCCCAGAAATGCTGTTTGCTGTGAAGCATGGTTTTAATATTATCACAGTTATTTGAAAAGACAAAAGATTAGAAAGACTGTTTGGTGCTGAAGGAAGAAATAGTTTCAAGGGATGGATTTACCACAAACAAGACTCACATTTGCTGCGAGTGTTCACTTCATAGTCTGTCTTCAGCTAAATCATTTCCCCCTTGTTGCTGGATGTAACTTCTGTGGATATGAAAGGGGGTGGCCATTCTTCATCCCAGCCTTGATCTCTGACAGACCGTAAATAATTACAGGGAATATTGTTGCTTGGGATATATTTATTTGGTTTTTTTTTGCCCTATATTGATAATATATTATTGGGATTCTAAAGTTGTTAAAAAGTCAGATGTGGAAGTGTGGACCTGATAATTAAAAGGCAGATGGATTTTAAAGCAGACTGGATGCTAAAGTCCAAGTCTATGGAGCGGTTCCATAGCAAAAATACTGGCATTCTCAGGAAGGACTATGATCTAGTTATGGTTTTGCAGCAAGAGATGGGATAGAAGTTGGTCATTTAAGTCTAAACAGCTGATATTTGACAGCTGTGTCACGACATAACATAACAAATATATTATTACCCATATGTGCTGAAGGGAGGTCAGGCAAGATTTTCAGAAGTGGCTGGTAACCACCACAGTCCTGCATGGCCAGGACAAAGTCCAGAGGAATGATGGATTAAGCCCAGTTCATCCCACAGAGGAATTGACAGGGCTTTAATGACAGGCTCACCTTCAGCAGGTTGGTAAATGCCTCAGGCTCCTGAGTCTCTGCACTCTTGTATGTGTTTGCTGCTGATTCCTTTAAAAATGACCCCTCCTCTTCAGGCAGCTTCTCTACAAAAGTACCTTTGTCAGGTGGGTAGGATGGGAGGGGCAGGTAGAAGATGGAAATGCCTTAATAAGAAGAGTGGCCAAGTAAAATAGTTAAAGGCTTTACAGGCAGAAGTCTTTATTTCTAAATTAGGATTGTTCTTTGCAGCTTTATGCCTTCCTCTGCAGTCACTATCTCCCGGAGCAGAGTGTTTGTTAGTGGAAACACCACAGCAGTTTTTTCCTTGCCCCACATGAGACCTCCAGCAGATCTATCAATTCTCTGCAGCCGAAACATTCACATTCCCTATCTTGGGTCAGCACAAAGTCTGAGAGTGGTTTGGGTTGGAAAGGACCTTAAAGATCATCTTGTTCCAGCCATGGGGGGTTGGAACTATGCATCTTCTTTCTTTGTTTGCTTCTTCCTCTGAGAAAAACCCCCCTCTTCTTCATATTTAACTCAAAATCAAGCAAAGAAGATTGTCTGGTTCTGTGGCTTTATCTCTACTGATGGCAGGGATCACAGTCCAGAAAGCAGCATCCTCTGCAGGTTGGATCTTCGATACATCAAATGCCAACGTTGGCATTGTTTTGAGAGGGTTAACTAAGATTAATGAGAAAAGAAACATGAAGCCATGGAGGATCAACATTACAAATCAATGACTGAATAAATTTAATGTGTATTCCAGCTGTACTTTACCTGGCATGATCCTGATTCTTACGAGTGTATCTTTTATGCTTCTAAATAACCCAGTAGGACAGGAACACCGCTTCCACTTTAATAATGCTTTATTTAAGGTTTATACAGTAGTCAATGTATTGATTTAGGAGGAATTTGTAGAATAAAAAAAGAATGCTTAATAAGGTACAAATAAACTCCTCCAGCTTTGTCCATTCCTCATCCTTAACATTTGCACACTGTAACTCTGGTATTTTAATTCCGGAAACAAAGTCATTAGAATAAACAGACCCAGACTTGCTGGTAGTTGGAACCTTAGTCTGGGTAACTTCCCTGAAAGGTGAACTCTTTAAATTCTATCTCTTTCTCTGCCGTCACTCAGTAAACTTTTGAGAGCAAGCCTTGTAGCAGCAGATGAAAAGAGAACGAGTATTTTATTAATTTATACTTAATTAATGCTCGGAGCTGGGAAATGTGATCTCTGTCTCCGCGAATTTGTTGTTAAACTTTGCAATGGGCTCGGCTCACTTTGCTTCCTTAATCAAACCCTTGTTATCCTTAAACTGCCTCCCAAAATTGCCGCGAATCCGACAGAGCAGCTTCCGCTCCGATAATTACACGTGTGGAGGCAGCGACAAAAGGAGACCTTTTCCATGAAAACGCTCGCGCCGGCCAGCCTCCTAATCAGATTCCAAGGAATTGAACTTGCAGAAAGTTTGTGCTAGCCTTGTGGATTTTCATTTCAGATGTTGTCAACTCAAGGGCATTTGGACCAATCAATATCTGTCTGTCTTCTCGCACAGAGAAAGTTGGCTATTAGAAAAGAGAGGCTTAGAGCAGGCTCAGCCAATACCATTAGCCCTTGCCTAAGGGCAGTTGTGGCCGTGTGCCGGGGTAGGCACCTGCCCCCTCCCCTCCCCCACCATTAAGAAGGCCACTGGGGATGTCATTTGGACATAGCGGGCAAAGAGCACTTCTTTATTCTTTCTCTTTTTTACACCCAGACTTCACCAAAAATCAATAAATCTGTTCTTTGCTTATTTTCAGAACTTTACTTCAATATAAGCAAGGACTTTCCTTCCAGCTACAAACTCCAGTAGCACCAAGTCAGGGATTTTTTATTTTTTTTTTGTGTGTGTGTGTGTGTATTTTTTATTTTCCTTTCTCTGTTCCAATTTGAGAAATAATTGGAAATAATATCCACTGTTTCTTCTTTACCCTGCTAAAGATTTTTTAGAAGAAAGACCTTGATCTGCTGACTCTTTTCATGATTCAGCACTTGATTTTTCTCCCCTTGCTCTCCTTTTATTGCTAATGATTTTATATAGGGACTGGGGAGTGAAATAATACCTTTCTTTGTTTCCAATCAACAGTTTTCACCATATTGAATTAGGTTTTGCTGTTTTCTGTGTCAAGGCATTATTAGTGACACTGTTGTTGATAATTCTTTAGATATGAAACATCACCCTTCAATTTTAGGCAGCATTTCTGTATTGGGGAACCAAGAATTTATTCTGGGGAGACATCAGGACCATGCATGAACATTGTGAGATTTTTCTAAAGCCATATCTTTTAGTTTTCTCTTTCTCTGAAATAAGTGGAAAAAAAGAGGTAAATGAAAGATGATTGAACTCAGTAACCCAATGACCAAACCAAGTGCCAGTGGGTGTAAATATGGAGCCTTCCCAGCTTTAAGGATTTTAAGAAACCTGCAAGAAATGCAGGTAAATTGTCACTGGAGGGATATTCATTGAGAAGCTGATGGCAGAGGACAAAAAGAGAAGGGAAAAGCAGAGATGAGGTTGATGTGGATGGAGAGAAAAGCACTGTAGAGACGGTCGACCAAAAAAAAAAAAAAAAACCCCAAAAAACCAGCATCAACAACCAATCCACCCCGCAAAACAAGCAAAACCAAAAACTCCGGATGAAAGATTTTGGAAGGAAAAAAATTAGTAGGAATTAATTTGAAAAACAGAAAGTTGTTGGTCGAAACTAAAGGTGGTAATAGTTTAATTTAACAGATGTTAACAGAGTTCTTCAGGCTGAGCTTTAATAGGTGCACTGACATTGTCCTTTTGCCTATGAGAAGTGAGAAAGAACAAAGTTCCTGAAGACAGGCACACCCCATCCTCTGCCAAACACTCTGGTCACAAAATGCACTTGAAGGCCAAAATCCATCCCTTCCACTGTGGGATTATATTTCACTCAAAAAATTAAGCATCTTTGTTTAAATAAGAAGACAAAGATTTATCTCAAATAATTTAGTGAAGTGTGTTGAGACTCACTGCAGACGTGGCCTGAAATCACCACCTTGCTGAATTCCTGTAAATATAGAATTGGGAACTTAGGAAATACCACAGTATGAAGATTTGTTTTATTTGGGCTTGCCCTACAGAGATGCAAAGAATTAAAATGAAAGAGGATCAAGTCCTATAAACCAAATGAAGTCATGGAGTGGAAAGTGCTGTGTGGGTCATGCTCCACTGAGAAAAATGGCATTTTTTGGCTATTTCACTCATATACCAACAAAAGAATGTTGTTATTAAATATTCTGCAAATGACTTGTGAGATTGTGTGACTTCAAATGACTTCTTAAGGTTCAAAGCTTTCCACCATCCAAAGATATCACAGATAATTTTGTGATGTGGGGAACAGGCTGGAAGTTCAGCAAGGATCCTCTGGAGGCAAATGATAAAATATCTTTGCTGATAAGCCGAGTCCAGTTGTGCTGGTTTGAGACTGAGCAGTTTAATTGGCACTTTACCTATTTTAAATCACCAGCAAATCCAACAGGACAATCAGGACCAGGAAACTCTCCTTCCACCAATTCTGATGTGGATTGTGCATGAATTTCTATGAAGGAAGGATGTGAGAAGATCCTTGCAGCTGGATTCTCCCAGGAAGGTGTCCAGATTTAAGGAGCAGAGCCAATGATATCCAAGAGGAAGTCAATAAGTAGGAAAGGAGCTGTTTGCTGAAGAGGGAATTTCCATGTGGTTTGCAGTTATAAAGAGGCTTTATGATAATATAGACTAATTTCTAAAATGTCTTTAAATTAGCACAAGATTGGATTTGGAGTTTTTTTCCTCTCTATTTTTCTTTCTTGTTTCTTGTAAAATGCACAAGTTTTGGGTTCCACTCCCAACCTAGCAAGACTCCTGCATTTCCAAGTGGTTGTGCTCATCCATTTCCAAGTGCTTGTACTTGCTGCTTCATTGAAAATAATATTACTGTGCTAAACAACATCATCTTGGGATCACTTATGGGATTTAGTGGTGTTCAAGGGGTGAAGGCCAGCATACTGCAGAGTGAAAACTTCCAGTGCAAAGAACATAAGGCACATGTCTTATGAACCCCTGAAATAGCTGCACTTCAGTCAAGAAATGCATATGGAAAATAATACACCTGCAAAATTTTATGTACTACCTAATCTATCATGACTTAGTAGGATTTTTTGAGACTGATGGGTAAAGGGGTAGATTTTGTGGTTACTTAATCTCAAGAGCTGAAAATATTTCTTCATTTAAGTGAGGAAATTTCTTATGCCACCGAGTGGCATAACATATTCATTATCTGGATTTTCATCGTGAACTAGACCAAGATCTTTTATTTTTGATATTTAAATGGAAAGAAAAAATAAATAGCATGTCCTTTTCAAAGCAAACATTTCAAAATGACTAGTCAATACCAGCTATTATAAAATCCCAGATACGTTCCTTAGCTGGATTCCCACATCATTAAACTCCGAGGGACTTTGGTTGGGGAATTTTGGACTAATAAGCCTTTGGAGTTAAGATCCATGAGCAGGATAAATATGACAAAGTCCAAAGTATGGATCCACTGTCCAGTGCTGTGATGTCCATTTCTTCTCCAGGCTTTGAGGAACTCTAAGGTACACATGGTGCTTCCCTCAATCCAAAGAGAGACAACGGTGGAAAGAAAAATATAAAATGATTGAAAACTTATTTCTTACCTGGGTGTTACTTCCCAGTTCAGCCAAACCAATAAAGGCTGATTTTAAATCCTAGACCATCATATATCCAAAGGTATAGCATGTGGAACAACAAAATAAAGGTATGAAATAAACTAAACAATGCATTAAAAAACTGTAAAGTCTCCTTAAGAAAAAAGTCATCACAGAACAGCTCCTGTTCTATTACTGACATTATCCTTTCAGATAAACATTTCACCAAATTGTTTCAATTGTTTTAAAATATATTTTTATATATATCTTTTTGTACTATGGAACTCACTGCTGTAGAGACAGTAATTTGGTTGGTACTTCTGTCATTAGAAGCATGAAGGCATCTGAAAGTTAAGCTATGACCTTCTTAAGATCAAACATGTCCAAAACTAAAATTCAAGAACAAAGAGTGTAGAAGAGTTTTAGAGTATTAGAAAAGTTCATGAATGAAAGCAAGGTCCAATGTCTAAAACTTACACGTTTTTGTGTTTCTGGGTACCTGTTATACATAGGTAACTCAGTTCTTCAGACTGAAATATGAATGGGGAAAACCATGTACTTAAATATTTTGTCATAGAAAAATCATTTGAAGAGGATGAGCAGTCACTTGAAATGTGCTATCTGGCTCTTTTCTTCACCTGGAATTGGGAATCTTGGCTTTCCTCTGAAACATATAAATCTTGGCCTTGCCAATAAGCAAGACACAGGAGCATTTCTTCAGGCACAGGGGACATGGTTGTCTTCTGCTTGTGCCTTCCATCCCATGGAAACTGGGCATTAATGGCTGGAGGAAATCTCAATAACTGTGTCAATTAGCAAGTCCACTCAAGCTACTTAAGAACTCAAGTTGTAGAAAATTAATGCCATGAATTTGCCAGTCTGCTCAGAGGCTCACGATGTGAAGAAGCAGCTTGGTCTTGCCTAAACCAATTGGAATTCAAGCGACAGCGGGAAATGCACTTTTCAGGAGGCACTTTAAAAATAATGTGGGCTATTTTTTGTTAGGATATTCAGAAATTTCAGCCTTAACAAGCCACCAGGATAGGGACAGATGAAGCATTGGGGATGCAAACTCCCTCACTCTGTTTTGCCAGACTGGTTCCCTTTTTGACCGTGCAGAAACCAGGGGATGAACACATTTTCCTGTGGGCTCCCCAGTGTCAGAAGTGGAGCACATTAGTGTCACTTGTGGCTGCAGCATCCCTGGTGCAGGCGCCTGTCTAATGGACAGTGGTGGGAGCTGCAGACATCAAACCCCTGAGCTGGAGCCCATCAGGCAGCGAGCGTCGGATGTGTCAGCTCCGGCTTCTTTGCGGAAAATGTTTCTCCTCGTCTCCAGTCCCGTTGCTCCCACTGAGTGTGCATGCCAGCTTTAGTGCCTGCTCCACTTATTTCAGGTATTTTCGTGTCAACAGCCCGATAATAGTCTAAAACTGTCTCTTTTTTTTGCTGACAGTGGTAGGAAATACTCTTCTTTGACTAAATCCTGACTTGCTTCCTTCTTGTTCAGGCAAAACTGGTTGGAAAATCTGACTGGAACAAAGAACTCAGCCATGTTGCATGTTAACACTGCAAAAAAATTTGATCTGTGAAGATTTTTTTAATAATCTGACCCATCATCGGTCTCTAAGGAACAAGAGGAATCCATGTCTTAGAATTTTTAAAGACCTAATAAATAATTTGCCATAACCACAGGGTGCCATGGCATAATGGAGCTAAGGTAATATTTAATTTGATTACTTACAACATTAAGTAAAATATTCTGTTTCTGATTTTTTAAAAATATATGTTTCTGTTTATTGTGATAAATATTTGAAATCTCGCTGCTCAGTTCTCAGCAGAGATTCTTGGTGTGTTTCAGAGCTTCACATGGTTAAAATTATTCCATTAGGCTATTAAAGCATGGAATGTGCAACATGCCATCCACCTCAAGGCATTTCTCAGTTCATTTTTATCTTTTTGAATACCTGTAGCTTCCTTTCTGCACAAACATTTTACTGCGAGCGTTCTCTCGTATCTGCCAGTTAACTTTCCCTTGAAGCCCGGTGGCCTTCTCTGCTCTGGTGGTCACTCATCTCGGCCTTCTCAGATCTCAGAAGGGGGTGGCAGCTACACACTGAATGGAATATCAAGCAAATTCACATCAAATGGCAGCGGGACCCCCCCAGGTAACAAACAGGCGTCAGGTGTAAAACCATCGTGCCCCGCAAGTCGTCATTCTCCGCGCGAGTCCCTTCTGTTGATGGTGCCAAGGTGCCGACTTTGTCCCTGTGCATATTCCAGCCTAATTCGGAACAGCTCAACGCCATCCCTTCCCAGATCCCTGTGTTAGGGTTCTTAATTAGCAATGCAATGCTAGGTAGGCGGTGGTGGGGGAAAGGAGAGGGGAAGGAACAGCCGGCAGAGAGGAACTGTTTTATTGATGCCGGTAGTCTCGGCTAAAGCACAGCTCCCGCTGCATTTCTTCCAGCAGCGCGAGCTGAATCTTTCCCCTCATTTGATACAGTGACCTCTCAAGTGCATCATTGCCCTGAGGGCTGAGGGCAGTCCAGCAACTGTTAAACCCCTTGGGTTGATAATCTTCTCCCACATTTGCCCTTAACACCAGACATACCACCATTAGCTACAGCTCCACTGGTGCTCATTAGAGCCGATCAATATAGACTAACATAAAGAATGCTGCTGCGCCTTCTGTTATTTTTCAGTTACTGCAAATTTACAGACTTTCACCTACAATACGAGGATTTGCTGCTGTACTATGTAAAAAAGAGGATTTGAGACTAAAAAAAAAAAAACCCAGCAGTTTTTATTAGATGCCTAAGTGTTATTTATCTTGCTGCTCAAAATACCTCGTTACTAGAGAGCGGATGGGAGATGTTCTGGACAAAATTCTCTTTGGATTAAGTTACCATAAAAGCGCAACTTTTATAAATCACAGCAGCTGCATTGACAAACAAAACCAGGCACATTTTAATATGAAAGAGTGTTTGAGTCTGCAAAGCCTGTGCAAGTGCTTTCCTGAACTTGGGCTGATATTTTTGAGCCCACTGAGTGTGTCCCAGCTCTTTGCAGTTGGACAGGGATTGTGTGTCCAGTTGAAGGTCTATATGTTGAAGGCATATATGTAGAGTGGCTCCAGCACTGCAGAGTACCACCAGCAGGTGTTGCCAAAGATCACAGCAAGAACAGCAACAATTAACAAATATATCATTATTTTCCCACATTTTAACCTAAAGAGTCTTTCAAATGATTCAATGATCTTGATAGGAAACACGTAACAAACTAAATATATTTTAAAAGGCACAAAAACCGCCTTTGACATTTGGCAGGGGAAAATACACAAGTGCTCCATTCATTTGGAATAATAAATATTTTTACTTTTCATTTGCATTTAGTAAATGGAAGATCAAAAATCTTCACTGAATTTACCAAATGGTGATGCCACGCAAATATAAAAGTTGGGATTTCTCATGCTTTGTTTGGACAGTGTGATCATTCAAACTTTATAGTCTGCTTAGGATATGAAAAAAGGAAAATACATCATGCAGCCAACTTCAGGAAAATATTAATAAGATAGAAAGTAAACATTTAATTCCATATAAGGGCAGGTATCACTTATCATGGATAAACCCAGCCAGCCCAAGAAGTAGGGTAGTGAAATGGGTATATGGAACATTGAAAATATTGGCAGCACTTTGAATTCCAGTTAATCAAGGGAAATAAAGCCTCATCTACACCAAGTCTTTCCATATTCCTAGGACTTATGGCCTCCTGTATCTTCCTCAAAATGGTGGCTTAAAGAGTGCAACGTCAATTGCTGAATGAAAAGGAATTTTGAGCTCTCTGTTTGAGTTGAAAAAGCAGTAGATGCTGAATTTTACCTGTTTTCTTCAGGCATATCCTTCAACAGCTTAACTTTTGTCATAGTTCTCCAGAGTCTGAGGCAATTAAATGCTTCTGTTGAATGACTTATTTAGTCAGGACCTTTCTGAAGACCTGGAAGGGTACGAGGATTTCACTTGTGGAACGAGGGATTTCTCGAAGTCCATTAAAACACCTTTACTCAGAGAATGACACAACTTCTCCAGATGCCTCCTTTTCTTTAGTGGACCTATTTGCATCTCAGGTATTACTTAGTGTGAGTGATGTGGTAGGACTGAGCCCTTGATGATAGGCTGATTAATGAAATCCGTTCTGCTGGCTGAACATAATGGAAAATGTGATTCTGTTGGCTTCTAAAGGCTGAAATTCATCTCCATGCAAACGACACCCATTTTATGGATGTCATAATCCTCCTACTATCCTTCTGCTTAGATGGGGATTTCATCTGGTGAATGGAAGGGTGGTTGTTACATCCATTAACGTTGCTAAAATGTACCCAGTAAACCCATCTCTTCTGACTTTTCTTCAAGTTTGAATCTTCCCTTCAGGAAGAACTTGGGTTAACTTGAAAAACAATCAGTGAATGAAACCTAAAAATATGAACCTTTTTGTAACAGCATGATCTTCAGGGGAAAAAAAACCAAACAAATTTGATTTTAAGACTTTCAGTGAAAGCAAAGTGGCAAAATCACTTGGTGTGTAACTTGATCATTTCAGTAATGGCAGAAAAGTTCTAAATTGCATCTTTCTCACTCAGCTTGCTGTTGTCAGGGGTCCTTATGCATACTCTGTTAAAGTAATGATTTGTATGATCCCACTTCTCCTGTTTATTTCCCTGCAAAGGTAAATCCTGCCCTCAAACTCCTGGTCGATTGTCTTTGAGTTCACTCCTTTTCCCACGATGAGGACAAAAAAGAGCCATATTTTCCAGAGTTCTTTTGTGAATTCCCTCCAACTTTTCCAGTATTCACTTTTCCAGGCGTGGGATCCAGTGGGGAGCAGATATCTCAGCACTGGGTTCACAAATCTTGCTGACAGCAACAATAATTCCTCACCACACCTCTCAATAGTCCATAATTTTTAGTAATATCACAACATGGAACTAACAGCCACTGTCCAATTGAGAGTAATATATTGTATGTTTGGATCAACAGGAAAAGGTTTTTTAGGAATCTTCTCTTGTCAGAGCTGGATATATATTCCAAACCTTAATTATTGACCAAATTGGCACTTCAAGCAACAATGTCTTTGGTTGTAAATTAGCTGATTTTAATGGTCTGCAGCAAGGCTTTCAATATCCTCTTTAGTGCCAAGTTTGAATGATGGAACTTGCTATATATGCTGACACTTTTTATTCTTAAACACCTAACGTGCAATATGTTCCCGGGAGTTTTAAAGGGTAAGATAAAATGTCAAAATTGTTCAAAAGTATCATGTATATTTTTTACTCAGAAAGTTACATACTCAAAACTCTAATCAGTCCACCTGGATTTATGAAATCCCTTGTTATTGTAGCGGTGTGAAAACTGGACTAGAGATAAAGAAAATGGTATTTTTATAGAATGGTCCTTTGAGATGGGGCTGCTCCTCTGTTGTCAATGTAGGCCAAAGTGCCAGTGGGAAGTGCAGTACATGACCTTAGTCAATTAGCAGGGTCTCCTTAATCTCTTGGGATTACTTTGATCTGCAATATCAAGTCTAACACCTTAATGAAATTTTACAGATAGTCACAGAAGACATCCATGTAGTGAAAAAACAATTTCATTTTATACCTAAACTCCTAACACATGCTTAATAAATCCCCAGAAGGGAAATAATAACTATAACCATATTCAACATAAATTTCTCTCTTTTTTTTTTTTTTCACACTGTGTTTACGGCTGAGAAAAACAAGATTATAATAGACAGGACTTCACTTGTGCAAACTGGAAACAGATCAAACTGCTGATTCACATTTTTCTTTTGGAAAACAGGTTCTTTGTTGCTGTTACATATTAAATCTCCTGAAATAAGAGTGATCTGCCAAATATTAATAGTATTTTTTTGTGTATGTGAATATATTTCTGACATATTCATAGAGAAACTGAATTTTAGATTTATTCAGATATATGAATTTTCTATAGCATAGCACTGTCCTGATTTGTGCATTCAACCCTAGTTATTTTAAAATTTAAGCTCATTGAAATCTTGTCATAGGTCTGAACAGTTTTGGTTGAGTTAATTGGACAACGTGGCCCATTTATGATATAATTATTAAGTAACCAGGTGACAAAAAAATTTTGATTGTTTGTTGTTTTTATTTGCTGTTATCTTCTCTGCTACTCAGATCTGCAGGTCTTGCAGGACCCAGCTTGTAGACATGCAGAAATGCTTTAGTGGGAATTTTGTTTTCTGGGAAAAACCTCCAGGGTTCCCTGCCCAGAGGTGAAAACATTGCACAGATTTGCACTGTCTGGAGAAGAGGGGAGGCAGCAAAGGATGGGGTTTAATTAAGTCACAGTTTATTAACTGAATTTATCTTGGAATTATGCAGTGTGGTGGTTTCTTTCCTTCCTGGTGCTGTGTGCCACCTCCAACCTCATCCTTCTGCCTGATCCTTGGGGCTGGGTGGAGAATCCCAAGGTTTGACCTTCTCCTTTTTGCTGTTTCTTGCCTCTTCCAGCCTTGTTGGCCATGAAGACCCAGCAGGTCCCTGTCTGCTGTCCCCCTGCAGCTCCTCAGAGCATCCTGCAGCATCCTTGGGAGAAGATCCTGCCTTCTCCTCATCTCCAGCTTCCTTGCAAAATCCCTTTGCAGTGCCAACCCACATGGGAAAGGTCTTGGGCAGAAGACGGAGGGTTCCTGCACTCCCTGTAGTCATGGCCCATGGAGCCAGTTGGACGCTTCCTAGGAGGAAAATAAAGTGGATGTGGTCATTCCTGCTGTAACCACAACTTGAAAATTGCAGCATTTCATTCTCTGCTGTTGGTGCTCCCAGGGCAATTCCTCTGTTTAGCTAAGGCATTTCACCAAAATCACTTTTTTTTTTTTTCTTGGGATGTGAGCTGCGATCCTGAGGCAAAACACAGGCTGGATTTAAAGTGGAATTTTGCCTGAGTGAGGGCTCCAGCATTCACCATGGCAACTCAGGAATACACATAATCATAGAATAATGGAATCATAGACAGGTTTGGGTGGGGAGGGACCTTAAAGCTTACTTGGTTCCACCCCCTGCCATGGACAGGGAGCTTTCCACTAGACCTGGTCGCTCCAAGCCCCATCCAACCTGGCCTTGGGCACACCACGTTTCTCCTGATGCTCCACATACAGAACATACCAATCCATAATTAGATTTGATTAGAAGAACCAGACATGTTCAAGAGAGCTCTTTTACAAATTGCTTTTTGCAGTCAAATTAAGGTTTATTGCTGAGTGTCTTGTGGTTTGCACCAACTCTGATTTGCACAATTTTATACCTTGTTTTGCCCGTTGCCCTCCTATGACCAAATAGCAAAACTAAATCAGCTCTCCCTGTAGGCCCCATGAGTGAGTTTTCAGTGTGCAGAATTCAATGGACAATTCCCATAACGTTTCCAGGTTTTTAATGCATTCAGTAACCGTAAAAACCTCTTAAATTTCAGCAAGGTTATAAAACTCAGCTCTGTACCGACTGCCCCAATTAACACATGACAGATACTCGCAGCCCTTCCGCTGTGCTCTCCTCTGGAATCTGCTTCATACAACTATAAAACAGCTTCCACGAGCTCGAGCAGGCACCAGCTTTGTCTTCACACACATCTGTTGCATTTTTTAAAGGTAAAAATAAAGTTTGAATTTTTAAAATCTCACTTTTAATAATGCATGGAAAAGTGGAGCAGCTCTGCTTTATTTCCATCCAGGTCTCATCTCGCGTCTCTTTCAGCACAGCCAAATGTTCCCAAAGTATTTTCTGTCCCCTCCATCATTCCAGCTGCAGCCATGTGCTCCTGGAGACCAAGGTGAGCAGTGCCAGATGCTGGCACAAATCTCAGAATCCTGGTTTGGGTTGGAAGGAGCCTTAAAAACCATCCAGTGCCACTCCTTGCCATGGGCAGGGACACCTCCCACTATCCCAGGCTGCTCCAAGCCCCATCCAACCTGGCTTTGGACACTTCCAGGGATGGGGCAGACCTTTCTTGGTTTTCATTTTTCACAGATGTCCCTGAAGGAAACCTCTGAGCAGAATTCTCATCAAAATAATGGGTTTGAAACAGATGTGTCAAAAAGATATTAGTGAATATCTAAGTAATAATTTTATTTTTAGCTAATTTAGCTCTCACAGCTTGAAAATTTGAATTGTTTTAACCAGTCTACACTTTTTTAAAAAAACAGGTGATTCATAAATCCATCTTATTGATATTATTTATATTATTCAGTTAATAAACTTATTGATATTATTTGACTCATATTTCTAGGCTTCAAACCACATGTGAGGTTTCACCAGCAAAAAGACTGAGGAGGTTCTTCCTCAGGATTTTTACATTTGAACAGGCAGTGAAGGGAAAGGGTGAGAGAAGGAAGAAATAACACAATCCCCATTTTACCAGCAGAGAATTGAGTATTTTAAAGATGAATTTAGGCCAAAAAAATGTAACCCAGATTTTTAAACCTCTATTCATTGTTTTAACCTTAAGATTACACTTCAGAAGTGATTTTGCTGATACAGATAAATAAGAATATGGCTCTCCCCTTGCCCAGAGATCTGCTGGAGCATTATTTCCTCTTCCAGGGTAGGTGAGGCAGTGATGAGATCCAGACGGGAGAAGGCAAAATTCTCCTTAATGACAGCTGATGTTTTCCTGGATGGAGCCAAATAGGAGCAGACAGCAAAGATCCTTATCTTACCCAGAGAAACCTGACAGCAGAGGATTTCTCTTTATGTCAGTGTGATTTTGTTATGAACTCCAAAACCATGCTCCAAAAATTACCCAAGTTCGTATGTTTGCTGATGCCTGTGTGCTCCTACATCCTCCTTGTACAGGTAAGTCCCAAATGCATTTTTAATTTAAAACTGTCTCATATAACAATGAGAAAGCTTTCAAATCTAAATATGTGACATTGCTGCATATAGGATTAAAAAATCTATATTCATTGTGGAGAGAAAAAAAAAAAGGGAAAATATTACAAAAGACCAAAAGCTCTAGGGTTCAAGCTAATTTTTCATCTTTTCCATGGGGAAAAACACTGGTAAATGTTAAGAAACACCCTTCAAGAACCTTTAATTTGTTTTTCACTCTCCAAGATATAGATTTGCTCCTTCCCATTTAAGTAAAAAAAAAATTTCCTGTGGGTTTTTAGTCATTTGAGGAAAAAAAAATATATTTGTGTATTATTGTATGCTTTCTAGCATAGCTTTGATTATGCTGTCAGAGCAGACTAAGCAGAATTTGACTTGTAGCCAGGTCCACCGCCTTTCCTTACCTGCTGAGGAGGATTTTCCTGTAGATCACACAAACCACTCTTAGGATCAGATCCTTACTCCAAAATCTTGGTCAATGGCAAATGGACCAGGATGGCCCAGAATGGATCAGGATGTTGCCATAAATATCCAACCTTTTGAAGTTATTTAGAACAGGATTAGGTAATTTTGTTTTACCCTATGATGTTGCAGTCCTACAATTTTTTCTGCTGTAGAGTTCAAGCAGACACCAATAGGTCCAGCCCTGTTTATCAGAAAAATGCAGGAAAAAACACTGGAATTGTAGCTTTACCCTCTGTTTTAGTGTGATCCTACATTAATAAGGGTCTGAATATGCTTTTACAGGCACACGAACATTTATTTATAATGTCTATAAAAACACATAAATATGCATGTGATTGTATTTGTGTGCATAAGCACGCTGTAATGAGGAATTTTATTAATAATACCAAAGATTTCAGTAAATTTATAATACTTTGCCTTTACTAAAGTGATCTTTTTCAGTAATTAATTAAATGTATTAATATAAATTAATTGAATAGATGTTCAGAAAGGTAAGTCTTGTATTTTACATTGTACAGTTGGGAAAACTGAGGCAAATGGACAAAACTGGATGCTGACAGTGGGTCACTGCCAAATTTAGGGACAAGGAATTTCCTGTGGAACCTTCAGAGGTGCAAGAGGGAATTTGAGTTCTTCTGCACCCAGGAATCACTGCTCAGTGCTGGTGTTTCAAAGTACTCTGCTAGAACTGGCTGTGTTTTATATTCAGCCAGAAGTCACTGTTCTTGCAGAATTCAGAATTTCAATTTCAGTTTGAAATTGTGCACAAGTTAAGGGGGACTTGAATATCCCCAGCATTTGCTTCCTGCTCAAAGTTATGGATGGATGGATGTGGACAGGCTGTTTATCCCTACAAATTGCCATTACCACCTCTCTGTAGGAGGAGATTTGGATACACATGCAGAAATGTTTGTAATTCCATATCTCAGACTGACTCTTATTGAAAGAACTTCATTTATCAAAGCCAGTCAGAAGGAGGCTCAGGACACACCACAGAAGCCAAAGACCTTCAATCTTAATTTCATAACATCATTTAATACAGTTTCTCTTAAGCAATGCACAATTCTTTTCAGCTCTATGTCTTAAACACACGTGAAATGAAAATAAAATCTTATTTCCATGAAATGAGGTGCTTTCCTTTCAATTTACATAGCATGGGTGAAGTCTCGGCCTCCACATTAATGAATTCCACTTGGATATTTGGAAGTTGCCTCTGACTTGGCTTTGTTCTCCTGGACTTACCCACACAAGTATTTTCAGGTATGTGAGAAAATCAGGTTTACATTTAAAGAGTTGTATGCTGCATTTATTGTTCTGATCTGTCCCTATCTATGTCTGGAAAGACTCTCACCCCCTAAATGCTGGGGTGTTGAGCAGGAATTACACTGGGTGACAGTGGTGCTGCACACAGGGCCAGCAAAAAGCCCACTGGTCACTTCCAAGGGTAATGTGGGGCCTGAGGAGGATGTGAGCAGGACAAAAGGCTTGTGTTGGCATCCTGTCCCACTGCTTGTGTTGGCTGGAGTGAGCTGGGGAGGCAAGACATTAATTTTCAGTAGGATAATCTTCCAGCAGGACTGTTCATGTCCATGACTCTGAACATCACACATTGTCAAGAGCAGCTAAAACCACCCAACAATGTAAAGTGCAGCAGTTGCTGCAAGAGTTCACTCAGTGATTCCAAACCATGCTGTAAACTCTGAGCATGACATGACAAAGCCAGGCCTGGATGTGTTTCCATTCATTTTCTTTCATGTATTTTTAAGATAGTTGGGTTTTGAGTTGGGAAAGCCATTTCTATAAATGCTCATTATAGTTTTTATAGAGAATTTTTTTGGAAGGGCTTTAAAAGTACAAGAAAAAACCCCAAAACCAAGAACTTCGTCTTCAGGCCTGAAATTATGCCATTAGTGAAGTCAGTGGCAAAACTATGGATGTCAAGGTCTGTAGGATTTGACCTCTGGGCTTTGGAGCTGAGTTGGCAGGAAGGAATAAATAAATCCAGCAAAATGATATATGAACTTTGCAATCTGTGCCTCACTTCTTAGGCAGGCTATACAATAAAATATCCAAAAAATCTAGTACTGGCTTTTGCTATCAAGCTAATTTGTAGTCAAGACAGCTTAGTTCATGTTCTTAAACCTGCTGAATAAGCTGAGAGGTGGAAAACTATCAGCAGTGAGTATTTTAAGGACTTGGACCAAAACCTTTCAATGTCAAACTGCACTGGATCACACCCTAGTAAGTTGATCAATTAGAAAGGTTTCTTCAAAATCTGGCCTTGCTTTGCTTTTTGTGTGTGAGTTTGAGTAATACCAAATTTGTACCTTTCAGAAGATCTTTCAGAATGCATAATTTGTTTTTATAATGATAAAACAACCTGTAAAAAAATATTTTATTGCTCTCTGTACTTGCAGAAAAATTAACAAATTTTGTTGGATGGAAACAGAATATAGGAAAAATGAGGCTAAATTGGCTTGATTGAAAGAATTAAATGACTGACAAGGGGTGATAATACCCCAAACCGTTGCAAATCACCCCTGCATCCTCCCCTATAAATAGTCTTGTTAAAATCGATCCTTTCCATCCAAGGCAGTTTGTGGAAACGCTTTTCCCAAGCAGCCGTTTCATCTGCTTGTTTATCCAGAGTCTCCCTGTCTGTAAGTGTTCTGTGGAAGGCTGGCTCCCAGCGCTCTTCCCACGTGTAATTCCCTGCTGGCAGGTGTTAGAAACTCTCCTGTCCTCGCTCCTCTCTCAAATTTTCTGTATTCTGGTCAGAGGAGCTGTCTGCTAACGGGGCAGCGAGGGACCAAACCCAACCATGTTTTGAGGGCTCATTTTGCCATCGCTGAATTACACCATCATTCCCAAGGAAGTCACTGTGGGAGCAGCTGAGCTCCTGGGGCTGTGTGTGGCTCCTCTGCTTTGCTCTTCCTTCATGTACTCAACAACAAAACAT
Organism: Climacteris rufus; assembly: GCA_013398175.1. Classification (NCBI taxonomy): domain Eukaryota; kingdom Metazoa; phylum Chordata; class Aves; order Passeriformes; family Climacteridae; genus Climacteris; species Climacteris rufus. Next base: position 200,336 of record VZRZ01001140.1, read on the forward strand.
GGGGGAAAGTTTGTATCCAGCTTGGAGAAAGTAATTGGGTGCGGGAAAAGAAAAAAAATGCTGATGTTGGGTTAACCCCCAAGCTACTGCAGAGGGTAAAGTGCCAAAAGCTTTATTCCCTGGATCTTGGAGATGGATGTGTTGGAGGGGTCTTAGAATTATCATAGAATCATGGAATAGTTTGGGTTAGAAAGGACCTTAAAGATCATCCAGTTCCAAACCCCTGTCATGGGCAGGGACGCCTCCCAGTAGACCGGGTTTGACCCAGCATGGGCTCCACGGGGATGGATTTGGGGAATGACCTCTCCATCTTCCAAATGTGACCTTGGTGGCAGAAAACTCAGGAGATCTGTGCAGGGCTCTATCCCATGGAAGGATATCTGGGTCCTACCCTTGCAAAGTGAGAGGGGAGGGAGAGAGGAAGGGAGGGAGGGAAACTCAGGACATTTCCCCTCACAAGCTCTAAATGTTTCATGTGTGGTGCTAAAATTACATATTTTTCCAGGACATAATCCCTCTGGAAGACAGGTGGATGGCATGTGTGCTTGTGAGTTTTTGTTGTTTTAAACTAAATATTTATGTTTGAAATCTGAGGATATGTTACCTTGGGCTTCATCCACATTGGATTTATAACTCTGCCAGGCATTGGAAGAGGGACAAGGAAGAAAATACAGTAATATGACATATTTATTTTTATTTGTTTTATGTGTTTGTGATACTGCAATGTTTTATGTACTTTTCTAGATCTGTTTTCTATTTTTCCCAGTGTTTCACGGTAAGTTGGATAAGTTTGGAAAACCATATATCTTCCTGGAGTTTGAAAATTACTTTTCCTCTATTTTTTTGAGCTCTATTCCGATTTCTGTAACACTTCGAGCTTGTTACTGGTGCCTTTTCATACCTTTCCAGGATATTTTTTTTAAACCGGTAGATATACTTTTCCTAATTTTTTTTCCTTAATGCACTGTGCACTACCAGATTTTAGTTGTATTCCATGTTTATCCCACAGCTTCCTCTTGTCCTTTTGCATGTTGTTTTTACCTGTTATTTTTACATTTTGCTGTTGTTGTTGTAGGGATTGGACAGGTCACCCATCAGCTTCCAGCTGCACACGGGAGAGAAGTTTTTCCAGAGGCAATCTATGGAAGAGCAGCTGAAAAGTCTGGGAGTCCTGGGACTTCTTCTGCACCTCTGAGTGCTGGAAACCTTTGAGGCAGAAGAAAAGCTGGGTCTGCACCAGAGACTGGAGTGCTGGAGAGGGAATTGCTGCCCTCAAGAGAACGGGATCAGCCTTTAAATGTGCTGCAATTTGCAGCACTGCAAGACATGAGCAGGTGATGGAATCATGGAATGGTTTGGGTTGGAAGGGAATTTAAAGCCCATCCAGTTCCCACCCCCTGCCATGGGTAGGGACACCTTCCACCATCCCAGGGTGCTCCAAACCCCATCCAGCCTGGCCTTGGACACTTCCAGGGATCCAGGGGCAGCCACAGCTTCTCTGGGCACCCTGTGCCAGGGCCTCCCCACCCTCCCAGGGAACAATTCCTTCCCAATATCCCATCCAACCCTGCCCTCTGGCAATGGGAAACCATTTCCCCTTGTCCTGGCACTATAGGCCTGTGGTTGGTAAGGGACATTTTATCCTGGGAAGGTTTCACTCATAACTAAGTTTTTGATGCTGTAATTCAGACAGGCAACTCAGCAAACCCTTTAATATTTGCTGCTCACAGAGTCAGACCTGATGATCATTTTTGGCCTTAAAACCTACAAAGTGTCCTCCGCTGCTGGAAAACCCTGGTTTGCAGCACTATTTCTTCACGCCAGGAAGGTTCTTCCTTCCCCTCAGCCCACGCAGCAGCTCCCGTGTCCCACGCAGGGCAACTCCGCACCAAACACTGCAAGTGCACCTTGGAAAGCTGAGCCAGAACTGAAATGTGAGAATGAAGAGGAAGTTTTTTGGCAGGCAGCCTCCCCACATTAAAGGCTTTGGGATGGCTCTGGAGGCACGTTGTGTGGTGGGAGGTGAGTAGCTGCAAGGCCAGGGCTTGTGCCAGGACCAGCATTCCCCCAGTAGCTGCCCAGTTTCCACGCTCCAGCCCAACCAGCTGACAGAGCCCTTGGGCTGCAGCAGTGTCACACGTGTGACAACCAGAGAAGATTTCTTGGCACTCATCTTTTTATTCAGTTGGCCACTATTTTTTCCCCCCCAGAAGCAAAACTGGCCCCCAGACAAATCTGTGGCAGAGTACATTACAAAGCCAGGAACATTAAAAGGAGCAAAAGGAAAGCCAAATTGCTTGTAGAAATCAAGATTGCTTGGATTTTTTTTTTGCCATGGGAAGGCAGAGCTCTCCATGCTGTAAATGATTCTTGATTCAAGGACAAACAGTGCTAAAATTGCCAGAAACAGGGCTGTGGACAGAAATTTTTGTTTTATTATTATATTTTTTAAGTAGTTCTAATTGTAAAACTACACCCCTGGAAGGTGGAGAAAGACTTCCAAAGTTCACTGGCTTCCCAACCCTGACAGGGATTCTCCTGATAATGGCACAGCAGGTCCACAGTGGCAAAGCCTAATTGACAAAGATCAAAATCTAATTTGGATAACACCAGGAGCCGAGGGGGTCATGCTCCAAATAGTGCTTGAGCCACAACCAGCCGTGTTTGTCATTTCACGGGGAAAATGCAAAAAAGATCATCCCAGGTCCCCAAATGAGGGAGATGCCAATAATATTGAAAAGCATACGCAGGAAGAAGTCTTGCTCCTGAGGGTGCAATTACTGGGGCTGTGATGTGAAATGATAAAAAAATATTAAGTAGATTTTAATGTTGTAACAAAGGGTGGCCCTGCACTGGGCATAAGAATAGGGGAGGAAGATCCTTTGGGCCCCCAGATGAAAAATAATACAAGTGTAGCTATTAGCAGAGCATTTCATGCCAGTGTCTATCCCTCGCTGGGAGGAGTATTTCCTTACCTGGAATATAGGTCACTCTTCCTCATAAGAAACATCCCATTGTTATTATTAATTCTTTGAAAGGAACTAGACTAACCTGGTCTGTGGCTTGAAATTAAAAAATAAAAATAAAAAAAAAAGAAAAACAACAACAAAAACCAAACATCTGCTGAGGGTTTTTGTAGGGTTTTCCCATGTTTTTTTGGGGTCCAGGGTATTTCAGTAGCTGTGCTGTGTGCTCTGGATCCCAACTCTGACAAACCAGGTTAGGATAGATGAGGAAAAGAAATGCTGATACTCAAAGAGAATTCCTGAGTTGTTTTTATGGGTATTTCAAGAGTTTCCCCCCTCCAAAAAAATCCTACAGGATTCCTTTTTATATTCAGTGTTGTTTGCTGGCAATAATAAGAAATTTTAGGTACATTTTGCACCTCTCCTTACAATTTCCAAGGGGTGAACACTGTATTTGACTTGTCCATCTACTATCTTTCAGCTTCTGTGGGATTTTTTTGCTCCTCACTTCTGCCTGGAGTTGTATTTCACTTTCCCATTTATAATTTGCAAATCACAGCAGAAGATAAATAATTTTAAAACCTTCCTCTGCTTTGGGAGTGAATTCATGTGTGAGGTGCAGCTCAGTGAGGGCAACAGTCAGCTCCTGGCCTTTGGGACTGGGATAGTCGTTGGAAAATGTATAGTAAAAACCTTTTATAAAAGGATTTTAATTAAAAACTGGAAAATTATTCCATAACGGGCAGTCAGAAGGAGGGCATTTGGAGGAAAATTGGGACTGAGTTCTGAGGTAACCTGGGGTTGGAGTTAAGGATCCATTTGTGTTCCATTTTAAGTTTATGAGGATTTAGTGTGATTTATGAAAGTGATTTAAGTGATTTAGGAGCGTGACTCAGCTTTTCAAACACAGAGCTGAGCTCAAAGCCCAGATCTCAGTATTTTCTCCTCCTGAGCAACTCAGGTGCTTTAGAAAACACAACCTCATTCTAACCCATTATAGAAAAAACAAATACTAATAATATCAATTAAAGCCAAGAGGCTCATGCTCCTACTTTGGCAGCACAGAACTATTTAGAGGAGGACTGAAAGGACAGTAATGAACTGATTCCTGCCTCTGGCTGGCACTGCCGGTGTTGGTACCACTTCAGCTCCGCAGCCATTTGGCAAAGCTCCTGTAAAGGCTCCAGCAACGCTCCAGTGAAGCCTTTGGAGAACAGCAATTGTACAGCACACGGATTTGGCACGTTCAGCAGCCCAGGTCTAGCTCAGAGGAAGCATAAAGGCTTCTCACACTGCCTGTTCCTGGGCATGGGTTAAAGCTGCTGACAGGCAGTGATGAAAAGATGGCAACACAGCTGCCTGGGCACCATCCCATCCAAAGGATGGCTTTTCCTTGTGCTGACCAAACCCAGAATAAGGAAAATCAGAGGTTTAGCTCTACCTTTTCATGATCTCTGCATTTTTTCCCTGCTAGTTTCTCACGAGCTGGAGGGTGATGGTCTACATGACACAGGTTAGTGAGAGGTGGGAGGTGGATTCTCAGTGTGATGTACAGCTTGTCGTGCTTGTCAGAGCACTGGTGAGACATAAAGATCCTTTTCATGACAAAAAAATGAATGATTTTTATATTCTCAGAGGTGAAATCAAACCAATCCCATTAATTTCAATTAAAATGTTACCTGTCTCAAGCTATCTCTTTTTTTTTTGCCCTCAAAGACTGTTTAGGGATGGGAAAAATGAAATATTAATGCATTCTATAAATAATATGTGTGAGGTCCACGGGGACACAGAACCCCCACATCATTAGTTAAATTGATCTTCCTCTTAGATTTTGCAGGAAACTGGGGGCTTGTGTGGCTTAGTTTTCAGGAAAAGTGGTCAAACCTGGGTCTGAACTGCTGCAAAAACTGAGGTTTCTCCTGCTTCTCCTTTTTTTCTGGATGTTTTACATATTGGATAATGCCAGGAGTTTCAGGAGAGGCTCCAGTAACCTGTACTCATGCAATGAATTCTGCTATGGAGTTTCCAGGTGTAAAAAAAATGCAGGATTGTGACCTTTAAGAAGAAATAGGCGTCCAAGCACAATCTGTTTCCTCTGCAGATAATTCCCTGCTTATCATGATCATAAGGAGCTTCCTGTAGTTCATAGAACCACAGAATGATTTGGGTTGGAAGGGACCCTAAAGATCATCCAATTCCAACCTCCTGCCATGGGGTTTGCTCTCCAAAGGCAATTTTTTGTGGAATTCTTACAGACACATTAAACACCTGTGACCATCACACGGTGAGAGCAGCTTTGAACAAAGCAGGAGCTTCATCTGCTTCAGCTCCTTCTTGAAAATGAAGCACAGTGTGGTTCCTTCCTCCTTTCCCTGGATTGCAGCACAGGAGCTGCTAAATCCAGCAATCTTTTACCATTTTTCCTTTTATTTTTATTTTTGTGTGTATGTAATAAAGTCACTGCGTGAGCAACCAGCAATGTTTATTGATAGAGATCTCCAATTTTGGACTCTTTGGTAAATTGAGAACACACTGAGAAAGAATCTTATCGCTTGAATCGTAGGAAATCCATTTCCAAGTTGTCTGGTTTTCATCAAATTAAAATTAGTTTCATGGGAATATGAGGAGGTTTTTATAATTAGATAATGGAAATTTGCCTAGGTTATCTTCCACTTATTTGGATGTAACATAAATAACAGGAATGTCACGTCATGCCAGTATTTACTCATCTAACTCAGCACAAATCCTGGGTCAATCAAAAGAGATTTGGAAACATTTCAGTGCTTGTTGCTTAGAGACCATTTTTAACCACTGGAAGGATTTCACTCAGATCCATGGCTGCAGAGTGGAAAATCTGAAAACTGAGAATTTTTGGAAGGGACTTCAAAGACCATCTTGTTCCAGCTCCCCAGCCATGAGTAGGGACAACTTCCACTAGACCAGGTTTCTCCAAGCCCTCAGGTGAAACATTCCCAAGAGTTATCCATCAAGTGGGAGTGGTGTTCCCATTCCCAGGCCAGCAGAGAGATGGAATGGGGAATTATCTGGATACATTTCACCTTTTCAATCAAATCTAGTCAGTAATCAGTAAATTTTGCCTTTTTTTTTTTTTTAATTTAACCATTATCATCGTGTCTGCCCTTTCTCCCCTCTCAGTGCCTGTATTGAATATTGCATCCACATGGTTTAGGTGAAGATCCATGAGGTTTGGAGCCCATCCCAGTGATGTCTTGGTGTGGCATTGGTAATGACTGGTGCTGTTGACCCTTCTATTGCATGATATGGTGTAATGGAGCGAAAATATGGCATCACATCCCTTGTGGACAACTGTGGTGTCATATCCCAACAGCACAACCATTTTCCTCTTCAAGCATTATAAGTACATTTTTCAGTCATCTCCTTTCTCTCACATGTGAAATCTAAATCAATTAAAATCGTATTTCCAGTAGGCTAAAGTGGGTTTGCACATGCTCCCAGCAGGCCTTAACTCTCCAAGGATGTTTGTGTGACTGTTTCTATCCAGGTGCACTGGATGCATTGCCTGAAAACTGGAAATATCCCAATAGTATCCCACACAACTGCCATAGGAAGGTTTTCCTCCTGAGAAGGGCTGGGAGCTGGAATTCGTACAGGGAAATCTTGCAGATGACAACCAGCCTATCCAACTCTTTGAATGCAGGGGGAAATTCTACATCAGTGACTGAAGAGACACTAAAATTAAATAAACCAAGGAAAGAGCATGTCCTGCATCATCGTTTCAGAGGAGCTTGGAATAAAAATGTATAACCAGATTTTAGGGAGTATTCAACACCAGCCTGTTCATGCTGGGAAGACTGAAGAGCTTCTCCACAGGTTTTGCAGAGTGGGAGCTGTAATTTCTCTTTTATCCCTATATAGACTGTCAGGTTTTTATATATTAATGGCTGATTGGTTTTGTCTTCCTTTAAGAAATGCAGTCCCTGCAAACACATCATCCCTCACTGCACTCTGCACATGGAGAATGCAAAACCATATTGAGAAAGCATTCCTGCACTGGTGAAATCAGCTGGGGTACAGACTTCTCACTCCCCCTTTCTGAAGCTCAAAAATGAATATATTCTGTAAGCTTCCCTCTCTCCATGTTCTATTTATTCTTTTTTTTTTTTTCCCCATTTGCCCTAAATTCTGCATGCCTACCCGCTGGACATGGGATTAGTGAGACCAGTTTAAAATTAACGCCTACAGACAAAGAATTTCCCACCCTGTGCCTGTGTGGTGTTCCTGAGGATCCCAGCCAGGAGATGGTGCAGGGAGCTGGTGGCAGTTCCTGGATTTTCCCTGATTGTTTCCTAGTCCTTGGCACCAGCTTGAACACCACCGAGTCATGGAATATCCTGAGCTGGAAGGGACCCACAGGATCACCCAGTCCAACCCCTGGCCCTGCACAGACACCCCAACAATCCCACCCTGTGCATCCCTGAGAGCGTTGTCCAAATTCTCCTGGAGCTCTGGCAGCCTTGGGGCCGTGCCCATTCCCTGGGGAGCCTGGGCAGTGCCCAGCACCTCTGGGGGAAGAACCTTTCCCTGATCTCCAGCATAAATCTTCCCTGAAACAGCTCCAGCCATTCCCTGGGGTCTCTGGCCACACAGAGCAGAGATCAGCGCCTGCTCCTCCTCATCCCCTCCTGAGGAAGCTGCAGCCCCGATGAGTCTCCCCTCAGCCTTCAGGCTGAACATTCCAAGTGCCCTCAGCTGCTCCTCACATGGCTTCCCCTCAAGGCCCTTCCCCATCCTCGTGGCTCCTTTGGACACTCTCTCAAAGTTTTATGTCTTTTCTATATTTCAGCACCCAAAATTGCCCCCAGCACTCAAGGTGCCCAGAGCAGAGCAGGACAATCCCTCCCTGCCCGGTGGGTGATGCTGGGCCTGATCCCCCCAGGACAGGGATGTCCCTCCTGGCTCCAGGGCACTGCTGACTCTGATCCAACTTTCCTTCAACCAGAACCTCCAGCTCCCTTTCCACAGCTCTGCTTTCCAGCCTCTCATCCCCCAGACTGTTGCACTCCCTGTGCATGTTTTGCTGCCAATCACGATGGACTTGTGATCATCTTGGAGAAAAAACCCCTTTGGAATGTGCCTCTGTTCCATTTGTACACCTGTTTTGTGGCCTCCCCAGTTTTCTCTGGGAGAATTATTTGCAGCCACTGCAGAAAGTTGTATTTCTGGTGTTATAACACAGCTGTCATCTCCCAAGAAATTACAATTATCTCCTTCGTAATTAGGACAAGTTTGGCTGAGATTCTGAGTCACTGGGAAGTTAAATTCTGTCATTTACCCCAGAATAGCTCTGCAGTTTCATGAATGTTTTCCCTACAGACTAAACCTTGAATTTATGATGAAGGTCGTATCACTCCCACTCTTGAAGACACAGAGGAGGTGGGAGGGTTTTATTGGGTGGTTTTCCAGGAATTGGACACCAAAACATCTGGCAAATGACCATATAAAAGAGGAATATGTGTAAAACAAAAGATAAGGAATAAAAATCTCATTATGCAAAAAATAGTGAAATGTGGGATGAAACTCCAATGTAAGCTTCCAAAAAAAAAAAGTTGATAAATAAATAAATTTTGCCCCAGGTGTATTTTCTTTGGAATTTTATGACAGAGACCAGAAGTTCCCGCAGGTAACCTATTGGGAATACTGGTAACATATCCAACACTCCAGGCCAAGATGTCACCATACAAAAAGCAATGAAACAAAGAAAAAAAACCCCAACAAATAAAGATTTAAAACTTTTCAACAGTCTAACTGATGCACTGCTCTCTGAGCAGAGGGGTAGGACCTGTTTCTTATCTTTATTGATTAGGACTGTAGAGTAGAATCTGCTGATTAGGGTTGTGGAGTAGAATCTGCCTTAATTACTGGTAACAAGCCCCTAAATAGAGGGAAATACACCCAAGTACGAGGTGTGAAGTGCTGTTGTCAGGGAGTGTCCTGAATGCTAGAGGTAAGGAAGGAAATACTTGCTTTCTTTTGTTCCTTTCATTGGCTGACAGGTAAAGCAGCATTTCAGTGGGAAAGGGGTGTGTTTTCCAGCAAAATGAACTTTTGGGTTGTGACTTTACGGAAAAGGCAACAGCTAAGGTTAGAGTTTTGCTTCCTCGGGAATCGGAGGGGCCTCCTGTACTTGTGCGTTGGATTTCAAGTCAACTTGCTGTAAGTTTTTAATTTATTTTTCTGTCTTGAATCTATTTTAAATGCTCTATAGCACATTAAGTGGGAAAAAATTGGTTAAAATTCCTGTGTATCCTCCTTTGTCTCTTGTTAACAGCTAAGAACCAAGTAAGCTATGTTGGCTTGGATGTATTTAAAAGATTGTTCCAGTTAGTTTTGCTGGTAAATCCGAGAGTTACTATTTTATGTGCTCATGAAGAAAATCTGAAATAGGTTTTTGGTTGGAGAGAGGGAAGAGTTCTCTCAGGAAGATGACCAAGGTGTGGTTTGTCTACATTCCTGTGGAGAATTGTCTTTCCAAAACTCACCTGTCTCTTTTGTTTCGGTACAAAGCTTCGCCCTGCCAAAGTTTGGCTTACTCTATGAGCTGTTGGTGAATGGAAAACTTGACTTGGAAAAGAATAATGGGAGTTAGGGGAAGTTTAGGATGGTTCATGTGCTCAGTGCAATGAACAAATGAAAGACTGAAGTGAATTTTCCATACATGGTGGTCAAAGAGGGAAACAAAGTCACAAATTATACAATAACTAAAGGAGTGATTTGTATTATTTATAGTTCTCTTTATCATTCCATAAATAAAGAGAGCTTTAAAAATAAACTTATAAAGAAAAGTAATTAGCACCTATCAAAAAATTTGATACATCACATCTGAGCTCTTCCTATTTCTGATGTGCCATTCAACAGTGAAGAACACAGGGAAAGGTACTGGAAGGGAGGCAATGTTTGAACAGATCTAATCGTCAATAAGTAATTGTGTTTTAATTAAAATGTGTCATGTCATTCCGAGGGTCCTATATTACATGAGTATGAAAATGTATGACTGCATAATGCGGTAATAATTAGAATTACAGTTTCCCAACTCTTAAATTAAAATGCTTGGCAATTAGCCGCCTGATAAATCTCACTTTTCCATGTGTCTGGCTTTTTTTTTTTTTTTCTGTTTATTTTTTTTTTCTTTTCTTTCTATCTGGGAGTATTAAATAGTCCTAATTGCTGATTGCACATTCCTGGGCTGCTGGCAGCTTTCTGTTGTGTCTATCAGATACAACTTCTCCAGGTATTGTTTTATTTTTACACTTAAGTCAAAGGTGTTGCATTCAGCATTTACTAATTTGAGAGCTCATTAAGTACTAAAGCCTTAATAACTTATTCAAAAGATCAGGTGGACAGTGACCTGATGCCTTGGCCAGAGGTGCATCTCTGTATGGATGTGTAGTCCAGACACAATTCTGAAGATGTTGGATGCAATGCTTGTACCTTTTAGGCAAACTTTAAGGGCTTTTTCCTGATTTACATTGTTTTAGTGAATTCAGAAGTTAAATCTGTCTCATTTTCATAGCTTGGCACAGTGGTGATAGGAAAAATGGGTGCTAATGTCTTTCCAAACCATGGGATGGGTGAGGATATGGGTGCTAATGTCTCTGGAAGGAGAATTAATGTCTGTACCCCCTGCAAGGCGCAGGTTTGTCCCAGAACCCAGACTGTCTGACTCCTGAAACACAAATCCGCACAAGCCTGAGCTTCTGAACTTCGGGGGACAGGGACAGGTTCAAGGGGGAACAGGCGGTAGGTGGCTCGGGAAGCCTGAACCTCTCAAGTGCCTCAGCCCTGGGGAAAGAGAGAGGGAAATGCGGCCGGGAAATTCGGATAAAAAGGGGCTGAGTCCCCCAGCGATTTGAGAGATCCCAGGGGAAATGCCTGTGGCCTCTCCCTTATTCAAATAAAGTTACAGGACTCCTCTGTCTCCTTTTTGGACATNTCAACCTCCTCTGGCCCAGCCTGAGGCCGTTCCCTCTGCTCCTGTCCCTGTTCCCTGGGAGCAGAGCCCGACTCCCCTGGCTGCCCCTCCTGGCAGGAGCTGTGCAGAGCCAGCAGGGCCCCCTGAGCCTCCTTTGCTCCAGGCTGAGCCCTTTCCCAGCTCCCTCAGCCTCTCCTGGGGCTCCAGCCCCTTCCCCAGCTCCATTCCCTGCCCTGGATGTGCTCCAACCCCTCAGTGTCCCTCTTGCCATGAATTAATGGACCACAGACTGCTTTGGGTTGGAAGGGACCTTAAAACTCCTCTCGCTCCAACCCCTGCATGGGCAGGGACACCTTCCACTAGACCAGGTTGCTCCAAGCCCCATCCAGTTAAGTCCCGATGAGTATTTTGGTACTTTTGGATTAATGCTGCTGCTCAAAGGTCCCTCTCTGGCTGAACCATGAACAAATAAGTGGTAGGATGAGGCAGCACTGGCTGGGCTCTCTCCGAGTGGCTCCGTGCCACAGCTCTGTGCCATGCTGGGCTTTTTGGGGACACCCAGGTCCTCCCAGTGTGCTCTCTGGGGTTCAGATCGTGCTTCTAAAGTGTTCTCAGCCATGCCCTGCTCTGCCTAACAATGAGGAGCCCAACACAAACGCATCTGAAAGAGGTAAAAGCTGCAGGAGGCGCCTCCAGAATGACTCCGACGTTTGCATTTTGAATGGGGTCATCAGGCTGGCGCAGCGCAAATTGAATTGAAAATAAAGGCGCTTGCTAAAGATGTTTTCTGTGTTGGCTGCCGAGGAGCGGGGAAGGAGGGTTGGAAAGGATTCAAGGTAACTCACAAGGCAGCGTGGCCAGACTGCGGGTGGGTGAACAGGGGAAGATCACCCAGGACCCCACAAATTCATTGAGACAACTGAGTTTGGGAGACGACAAACTCCATGGCACAAGATCTTAATTTTATGGGGAGGAGCAGGGGCTTGAGAGCAGCGGTTTCCTTAAACATTTATTAAACTCCTTCCCTGCAGATCTAACATTTCCCGTGTTTTTTCCCCTGCACTTCACATCTCGGTGCTCATGGCGTGAACTTTACTGGGACTGATTCTTTAGTGGCTGACTGGAGGTGAGCCAGAAGCAATGACTTCCAGGCATCTCCCCGGCCACATCCCAGCCCATCCCAGTGCTGGGAAGTGCCTGTGCCAGGGATGGGCTGGCAGGGCTCGCTCCCAGCGCTCTTCTCACCAGGGTCTTGCGAATTCCCATCGTTTTTGGAGTTTTTGGGCTGAGCAAGATGAGATTACAGGGAAAAAAAGAAGGGGAAGACATTTAAATTCTGTCATTGGGGTTGTCCCAGCTATGCTCACTGCTGTATAGATGCAAATTGCCTGAAGAATTAATTTAGGGGATTTTTCTGTCTATTGATTATTTCGGTTTAATTGTGCATCTCAATCCCAATTTGGTGGTCACTGCCTGTGCTTTCTTTACTTAAACTGCGACTTCTTCCCAGCCTGGACAATTTGATGTTCGTGATTCGTGCCAGGTGATGCTGAGGCACGGCCCCTCCTGCTGGGATTTGGGAAAGGGGAGATTAAGGACGGGATTTCAGCTTCTCGCTGATGCTGCTGCTGCAGTCAGTGGGGAGGAGGAAAGCAGAGCTTTAGGCAGAGGTTTCTCCTTCCAGTGGTGCTGTGGTTCTCCCTCTGGAGAAATCCCTCTCCCCACCGACTGTGGCAGCCCCAAGACAAGTAGGAAAGTACAAACCTTGTACAGAAGAAGAAACCAGGGGGTGTAAATCCCTTATTTTTGGCTTTTGGGGACAGGTTTCTTTGCTGAGAAATTATCTGTAGCCTGATTATTATTATTTATTTAACGTTCATACATGCAGACTGCCAACAAACCCAAAAATTCTTAAAAAAAAACGAAGTGGAAAAGCTGCCAACAATAATTTATATAAAAAATAATTTTGCTTCATAACAAAAAATTAGGTTGTGGGTTTTTGATGTTTGCTTATATAATTCTTTCTAAGGTTGGCCTTTTATTTCTGAGTCTGTATTTGTCACTGGAACATATTTGTAAGAATTTTTGCAACTTTGGGGACTTGTGATTTTCTTGCTTATCAGAAGGAAGGCTGTGATCCTCATTTAATCACTGCTTGTGAAAGCCGAGGCTTGAAGAAAAATCTCCAGCCCCAGCCAGACTCTCTGTAGCATCAGGAAAATTGGCAACTATTAAAATATTTGCAAATATTTTTCTTGCCAGTTTTTTTCCCTCAGTTCTGCTTGCAGCCATCAGCAGGGGACTTTTTGAGGGATAACTGCTCCCTACATGGAATCTTCCTGAGCCCAGTTCAGAGCTGGTGGATGCAAACACAACTGCACTGGCTTCAGAAATTAAAGAACAATCAAAAACGCCACTGATTTTAGTTTTGCGCTATTTAATCTTTTTATTTACTTTTTTTTTTTTTAAGTCCCCCTTTTTTAAGTGCAAAAAAATGCTGGTTTGGAAGCTCTAGGCTGCATTAAAAATAAATATTAAATTAAAAAAAAAATTTAACGTGGAAGATTTCATTTTAGGCACTTTATTATGAAATATATCTATACTGGAAAATCTTGCTTTGTATTTTACAAAATAACTCCCAACACCAGTTTTTCTGTCTCCTCCTGCTGTAATTGGTGCAAATATGACATTGGGAAGCTTTGGAGACAGACAGGTTGGGAATATGATACAAATTGCTCCTTGTTCCCTGCTGTGCAGGTGGCCTTGGAGGAAAGGAACCAGCTCTGCCCGGGGAAGGAAGGGAATGGCACCAGGGCAGTGCAAACCAAGGATTTCCTTCCTCGTGGATATAGGAATAAACACACAGATTCCTTATTGCCTGCCTGGGGAGGCTGCAGTTATCCTCTCACCAACTAAATCTCTCTAGATTTATCACCTTTGGATTAGGAGTACTGAGCTGTGGGGATGCTGAAAATCTCATGTTGGGGAAAGGAAAGCTGACAAAGCCAGGGAGTGGTGACAGGTTGGACTCATTTTAGAATCATGGAATTTTTTGGGTGGGAAGGGACCTTAAAGATCCTCTCATTTCATGGCCAGGGACACCTTCCAATGGACCAGGTTGCTCTAAGCCTCATCCAACCTTTTTCTCCTTATTTTCTGCCTTTTCTTTGCTCAGCCACTGCTTGGTGAAGTCCAGAATTGGTGTTTAATCAACCATTTGGTGCCAGATGAAGCCCTGATTTGATGACTCTAAATTTGGTGTCATTTATCAGTGGATGGTGAAACAGTGACTGTTCCTCTGTGCAGGAACTCTGTTTAGTGCTAGGAAAATATTGAATAGCAAATTGCTTAAAAAGCACAGCTTGTTTTTCATCACAAAAATGCTTTTCTGGTGAATGAATGGCTGTGCCTGGATAGGATGGAGTTGCAAGGGGGATATTGGCAGGAGTGAGATGAATCCAACAAAGCAAGAGGAGAACTGGGGGTGTTATTAAACATGCACAGCTGTTTTGGGCAGTGCTTTCAGACATGCATAAATCTTGAATAAAGGGGAAGATAATGGGAAATGCACTATTGCAGCCCTTGCTTGTACATGGTTTTTCTGTCTATTTGTCTCATATGAGCCCTTCACATCCATTACATCAATTTTCTGGGATAAAAGATGTCTCAGAATTATTGGGGCATTACTGACTTCCAGGAGATGCCTTCCCCTCCACCTGAATTACTCACAGTTTGGGAAAAAACACTATTTTGTTTTTTTGTTTTTCTTTTCACCTGTAGGTGAGGATGGTTACAAGCATCTCCAAGTGTCCTTGTGCTGGAGGGGTTTCATCTCTGGTTGAAAACTGTGATGTCCAAAAATGATGGGGTTTAAAAGCATCTGTGGCTTCACTGAATATGTATTGGTGCAAAAATGGAGGGGTTTCCCTGCTGGATGTGGGTGGTGTGTTGAAGGGACAGTGATTATTTCATTTACTTGTTTGCAAACAAAGTTTGCATTAAAGGAGGTGTAAAATGAGGAATTTTGGCTTTTTGATGAGTCTCTGTGAAGGGAAACTTAGAGCAGGTCGGAAGTCGACTCTCTGAGGGGCCAATTCCACAACAAGGATGCTGAAAACACCTGAGGAGCTGAAGTGCATCTTCTCTTTCTGACTCCTTCATCAGCCACAGAGATTTTATATTAAAACAACAACAACAGAACGTAGCTAGAATCAGGCAGACTGGAAAATGCAAATTCATGGCACAAAAAAGAAAAGCAGAGCACGAAAGGAAAAAACATCCTGATTGCTCGCAAGGGGAGGGATGGCCCAAGGGCTTTAATTTTTTTTAAAACAGAAATATTATTGCAGTTTATTCCTATTCTTTGCTATGGGAGAGGGAGGTTGTCTGATGTCCAGGCCAATGTGGGTTTTATTTTATTTATTTTATAGGGTAAGGCTGATTAGCCCACCCTGTCTGCTCCCTGGTCTCCTGCAGGCCCACGTGGGCAACTCGTGGTTGGACCTGGACACAGATCTGGAAATGTGGCCTGGAATTACCTTTTTCTGTTGGTTTTGGGCCATTCCACCTCCCCTTGCTCCCTGGAGATTTATTGTATTAAATTTTCAGGGTTTTTTTCTGAAGGCTCTGAACAAAGGGAGATTTGTAGAAGATTTGTATGAGGCAAGGGCTCATATTTGGTCTATATTTCAGAGAGGTAAAATAAAATGCTGAACCCACTACAGATAAACCTCTGTGGGAGTTTTCCTGGGCACCAGTGGCATATTTCTTTTGTGATCTTTCAGGAGGTTAAGGGTGAAGCTGGAGCAATATGAAGAACAATTTGTTTGCTCTTAACAGAGGCAAAGACAGATGAAGTGGGTGAGCACAACTTGTGGGTCTTTCAGTCATTTATTTTCAGAGCTCAGCACGTGCCTGTCCTGCAGCCCTTGCTCAGGTCCCCTTCACTGTTTGCATGATGCTCTTGTGCTTCCCAGGCTTGTCTCTGTCTGCAGATCAGGAAAACTTCCTAAAAAGTAAAGATTGTACTGGTGATGTGTGTATTCCAAACATAAATCCTTTGTGATTTTGTACTTGTTACTTTTGTATATATAAAAAGTGTGGGATAAATTAATTTTTCTGGACAAACTGGCTTTGTTCATTATGGAAATAAGTTTTTGTCACCTGTTTGTCTTATAAAACACCACATGAAAGTTTAAACAACAGCCTTTGTTTATATGTAAAGGGTTTTTTTCCCTCAAATGACAGGGATTTCATCAGCTGGGATAGACACTGTGGTCAAGGGGGACTGGTCACCTCTTTAACAGATGCAGAGGACCAAAGAATCAGGGAATGGTTTGGGTGGGAAGGACCTTAAATCCCATCCCATCCACCCCCTGCTGTGGGCAAGGACATTTCCACTATCCCAGGGTGCTCCAAGCCCTGTCCAACCTGGCCTGGGACACTTCCAGGGATGGGCCAAGGTGGAAGACACCTGAACCCTCAGGATGGAGTCTCTGTCCCCAGGTGGGGTTTCACACCAGCATCTCCCTAAATCTCCACCAGCCAAAAATCTTCAAATATTGCGGGAGAGGAAAACTGCAAAAAAATAATAAAAATCAATTAGTATTCACTAATTAACTATAATAATATAATTTAGATTCATTGCCTGGAAATACAGTAGCCTTGTGTCTGTGCCATGATAAAATATATATGGTGGTGTCTTTCTTGTGATCACACAGCCATTTTGAGCCCTGACAATGATGAGCAATTTTTAAATATTTAAGTGTTACCGTTGTTTTTACTGAAGGAATTTTATAGCCTTGCTTAGGCAGTTAATATCTCACAGTAGCTGGTATTGATTGCAGTGATTTAGGTATTGAAAAAGAAAAAAAGGGAGGAAAAATCCTGTAACTTCAATTTTACATTATTACATGTAACTGCTTTCTGTTGGAAGGGTTCAGAAGAAGTTGGATCAGCAACACCATAAAAGTGTCCATATCAGTAATCAAATATAATCCATATTTTGCCAAGTTTCCTGGGCTGTCGCATCTGCCATCACCACCTGTGATAATTTTCCTCCTTTTTTTTTTTTTGCACTAAATAATCAATTACAGTATTCTGCTTCCCTCCCCCCCCACACACACTCCTTTATTACAACTGGCTCTCGTTTCTGATTTTTTTTTTTTTTTTAAAGTCAGTGAGGAGGTGTGGGTAACTTTGTGCAGGTTTTTTGAGCACAGGAATGGGCCTTGTGGAGTCCTGTTCTCCCAGTTTCAGGACGTGGTCTCTATGAGATGGGTCAGTGAAAACGCACTTTGAAAAGCAGGGAATGTAACAAATGGATTCATTTTTGAAAGAACACTCTGAGTGTTTCAGGCATGTCTGTGGGATGTGCCAATGCTGCCTGGATGACTTGGGCTGGGGATTATCATCACACACTGAGTATCTCTCCAAGGTGTCCATACTGATGATTTAAGGCCTGACTTGGGCAGGCCTGAGCAGGGTTTTAGCCTGAACCTCTGCAGTAACCCCTGTGCCCTGCTCTGCCTCCTGGGTCTGAGCCAGCACCAACACAAGGAGCTGTTAAACCACTCTTATTTCCAGGGAAAAGGGAAAATATCAGCCTTGGTGACTTTTAAACACAGAGCAGATCAAAAAAAGGGCAGGGATGGGAGTGGAGCAGACATTGACGCTCCTGGGGTTTGTAGCAGTGAAGACACAGACCCTTCTTACATGAATATTTTAAAAATATCCATCTTTTAATGTGCCATTAGTTAAGAGGTGCTGGTGGGAATGTGCTTGGGGATAAAAGGCTGGTCCTAACCCGGCCTATTGGAGAGAGAAGGCTTTTCTTGTCAGTTTGTGGGGAATTTGTCCCAGTGATGTCTGGAAATCCCTTTTCCAAAGTCTACATCCTTCACTGATGTTCTTCAGCACCTGCCAAAACACAAAGGTGATACTTGCACTCAAAGAGCTGCTCTATCCCTTCAGCCTAGATGAGATGCTCATCTTTCTCAAGCAGATGAATTAGGTGCAGCTCAGTTGGACTTAAAATCAGATTTTATATTTTCTTTTTTAATTTTATGCTTAGGATGGAGACAGTGGGTAGGAATCTGCTGGAAACAAACATGAACTTGCTCAGTTGCTTGTAATGCCAGGTCTCATTTTCAGTGATTCTCCCTCTTTGTTATAAAAGGGGAATTTTAGTATTCATCTTGGTCCAGTAAGATTCATAAGAGTCCCTATTTATTTGCTTTTTGGAGGTGGTAACTGAAGGGGTACAAAATCTGTAGGTTGTCATAGATTTTTGATCATAGAAAACAGAAAACCATTC
Organism: Climacteris rufus; assembly: GCA_013398175.1. Classification (NCBI taxonomy): domain Eukaryota; kingdom Metazoa; phylum Chordata; class Aves; order Passeriformes; family Climacteridae; genus Climacteris; species Climacteris rufus. Next base: position 218,568 of record VZRZ01001140.1, read on the forward strand.
AGGAAATTGTTTTGAAAAGAACAAACTTTAAAAATAAAAAGTCCAAAATGTGCCTTGGTTGAGCTTTTTAAAAATATGACACATCCCCTAAATATGTCACGTTTATTTTTATAATACTATAAATAAAAAAGTTGAGTGAGAAAATAATCTCTTGGCTGTACTTGGGAGCACAGCCTCTGCCAGGAAAGGTCTCTGTAAATAGCAAAGGTCAGAACTGCTTGGGATCTCACCACCATCCCCCTGAAACCAAGGAATACATCTTTGTGTACATTACATAAAACATGGATAGGTATTCCTCCTTGGATTGTAAATCCTAGTGATTATGAGATGCCAAGCAGATGCCAAAAAATTTAGGGGGAAACAAAACCTATCCTTGGCTACTGTTTCTTAGTGCTGACTTATGTGCTCTACGTTTAAGTATTTTGGCCTGGGAATTTTCTGACAAATGCTTTTGGACCTAAACCCTGCAGTTTTTAAGTGGGTTTTTCCTGAGAAAAGACCAGTTTTGATGTATCTATTTGAGATGACCAAGCAGTACCAGGCAGTTCCAAGGACTCAGCTGTATTTTGTTTTCCCTGTGTTGACTATGTTGATTTTTTTATTTATCTTTTCCCCGTGGGGATTTAACACCCAATGAGCTTGGTGGTGGTTGCTGCTCGAAAGGGTTTGTTTTGAAATTTGTTTTACTTCGTGTAAAGAGATTTGTAAGGGATTTTTATTTTCTTGCATGGCCGTGATTTAGGTGAGTTCTGGTTTAGATGCTGATGCTGCAGTAGGAGCAACAGAAATGAAGTGCTTTGGGAAGGGCAGAGGTAGAAGGAAGTGCATCCTTTCCAGCTTCTCCGGTGTAGTTTTTATCTTTCAGTCCATTTTAAGAGATTAATTCTAATTTATGCACCTGCAAGGGCAGCTGGGGATTGTCACAGGTTTGCTCTGGGACTGTCAGCAAGCAGGGGGTTATCCCAGCCCTGGTGCAGATGGAGAACCCACATAGCTCAGGGTGCTGGGGGTGTCCTGGGTCTTCCTGAGAGGCTGAGCAGCCACCTCTGCTCTGCCCATGGAGAGAAACGTGGTGTTTATCCCACAGAATCTCATGGATTTATTTTAGTTTTCTTATTCTACAGGGAAACATAACAGATGGACCTTTGGAAGAAGGGCTGCAAGGTCTAGTGGTGGCTTTGGCCATGCTGGGCTCAATTTGGGAGGTTTCTTCCAACCTGAACGATTTGGTGATTCCTGAGGCAATTTGTATCTTTAAATTGGAGCAATATTACAGGGATAAGAGGGGATTGATGCCTTCAGGAACTGGCTCCCCATGTTAGAGGCACAAAGCTGAGGCCAAACAATTTTAGCATAAGCAGCTCTCTGCTCTCCTGATGTCCCAGCGTGGCTGACAGGAAGGGTATTCCTCACACACCATGTGAGGAAAGGAATCTTAAACTGCTCCACTCTTTCCTTCGGAAGTGCTTGGGGAAGGGAGTAAAGGCAGGGATGAGGGCACACCACGAGTGTGGGTCTGGAAGCCCATTCCCAAACCCCACTTTCCCCCCATCACTGTCCCCTCTAGCTCCAATTTTCTTCCTGAATAAATTTCTTTAACCATTTCACCTCCCTCACCACCCCAAACCCAGACTTGATCTGCTGTGTTTGCTTTCATTAGAATAAATGAATTCCTTTTAGTGCCTTTTACCCTGGCTAAACCTCCAGCTTTTTCCAAGTCCTTCAGCTTATTAGGAAATTTATTATCAATACAGGCTGGATATATGGAATCAATGGGTGTTTGCTGGGAGGTGTGAGACACTGTGAGCTTATCACTATTAAATAGGGAAGGGGGAGAGGATGAATGAACTCCACTGGGTTTGATTCCTGAAGAAAGAGGTGCTGGAGCACACAGAAATCTTATCTAAAAGATATTTTTCTGCTCTTTTGTATTTTTAATCTTAAAAATAAGCTTTATTGCACCAAATTACTATGATCATCTCTCTCGTGCTCATGGGAGTGGTGGCTCTGGGAGAGCATCCTGCACGTGGTCCTTGCTCTTTGTTATCTTGAATTACACAAATGATTTTAAAACATATGTCAATAGGCTTTTAAGCAAGCAGATTCTGTTCTGATTAATTAATCATACAGTTTCTCAACTTCAAATGAACCTTTTAATGACAAATATTCATTTTCAATTTTTTTTGGCTGTTTGTTTTTACACATCTGCATACTGCTTAGTTTGAACTTATTAATTATAATAAATAAAAAATAAGGAAAGCAGCAGGTGTTCTCTTATGAATTCTACAAAGAATCTTATTCTTTAAATTTTACCAGATTATTTTATTCCTGCTGCTTCACGCTGCAGGTTTCACAACATAAATATTTTCTCTTATTCACATGAGACTTTTTTTTTTTTGTTGGCAATTTGAAGGCTGTCATGGTTTGTGGAGAAGAAAACATACTTATAATGTCTCCTTGCTGGTCCATGACTGATTTTACACGGACTCAGGAGTGAGTTTTAAATAAGTGGATTAGCCCATAATATCCTGGATAAGGTAAAAAGGGAAATGTGTTTTTTTCCTCCCAATTTCACTTGCAAGGACTGTGTTTGGGAGGGGTTATTTGTGTTAGTCTGGATTTTTTTGAAGGAGAATGCGTGAATTTTGGTTTTTTGTATTTCACAATTTTTATTTTTGAATCTGAAGGCCTCAATCTTCTGAGCAATTGAATATATGAGTGCAAAGGTGAGGCTGTTATTATTATTTAATGTATTTATTGAGTTTTTAAGGAAGTTTCTCAGGCTCTCCAGGAGCTGGAACAGGTGGAGCAGCCGCTGTGGCTGAGGGGGACACTGAGGTTGGGGTTTGGGGGTGCAAGAAAAGTCCCTGTTTCTTGTCCCTCACCTCCTGGGGAAGAGAAATCCCAGGTGGTAATCCCTGGTGATCCCAGGCCTGAGAGAGAGCACAAAAAGTCCAACCAAAGACATTAAATATCTCCAGGCCATGAGTTGATTATTACATTGCAAAAAAGAGGAATACCCACATTTAAATACTTGAGTGGGGTCTCAGCCTCTGGCCAGGGGTCACCTGTATGAAGTCTTCACTCCTCACCTCCCCCCACCACTTTTATTTCCTTTTTAAATTTTTAAAAATAAATTAAAAATTCACAAACTAAAAATTCCAGCCAACAGAGTTAAAAAGGAAGAGCAGGCATCACCTTTTACCACATCCCGCCTGAAAACTCTCCTCCTTTTTATTATTATTCCTACTTTATATTTAATTAAAAGCAAGCTTGGACGCGAGTGACTGGCGTGGAAAGCTAAAAAGCAACTTGAAAGTTTTGGGCGAATTATTTTCGTGCGGCTCGAACGTGGAGCAAGGATTAGAAACAGTTTAAAAGCTTTCCCATTCCAACATTATCCATCAGAGGCCCCTCTGAATGCCCAGATGAATATGGGAGTGGACAAGGTTCTGGTTCCTTTCAGAGAGCTGCCTCGACCTTCTGGGTTTTTCCTCGGGCATTGATGTTTGGTGCATATGAAAGGATTTCTCCAGGGGGTTCTCCAAGGGTTTTGTGGGAAGTAAAGCAGATTGGGTGAAGTAAGAATACAGACTTAAGTCCTTTCTGTGTTTTTGGTGGGAGAGAACTGACTCCTGCATTATCTCACAAACACATAGGAAACATAAAAAGGGGAAATTATGCAGAAAAACATAAATTATGTAGATGCTGGAAAGCCTATGCAAAACATGATATGTGCACATAATAGCATATTTCCCTAGGGTCTAATTGCATCCTTTGGGTACCTTTTGAAGCATCTGAATATTCAGAAGAAAGCAAATTTATTGTAATTTACAAAATATCACAAAAAATAAGGTTGATAAAATGATGGATGTTGTAATGGAAACTCACTCTTCAGTTGTTGTCTCAAAGTTGACCGAAGACTGAAATGTAATAAATTAGTGCAGCTGTTATGTGGGGGATAGAGCTGCTTCCCTCAGCCCATCAGCCCCTTTTCCTCGCTGTCCTGGTGCTTTTCCAGATGTTTTTCTGGCAGGTCCTTGGCGCCAACCCGTGTGAGGGGAGCTGTGGGTGATAAAGGGCTCATGTTTATTTTCTTCTCAAGAACTGGGATGTAGTCAGGGTAGAGGAGCTCTGTGACAGCCCCGTGGAGTGGCTCTGTGTGGATGTGATGGGAGAGCTCTGGTGTGGGAAGGGCTCATGAGGAAGCCTGGGCTCCCACCAAAATTCCTCCCGAGCCCCACTGAGCCAATTGACAGAGATTTCTTTGCATCAAGAAACAGGAATTTGCAGATAATCAAAATGCCCCTGGACCAATTACAGCTGCCCTTTGTGATCCCTCTCCCATTGGGATGAATATGGGAGCTTTTGGGAAACTTGGGATCAGCCACCAAAATCTAAATATATTCCTCTGTGTTTGGAACAACTTCACTGCTTTGGGCTCCAGAGTCAGGAGGAGAAGTGGAACAATGGGAAATTCTTGCTGAGCCATGTTTAAACATTCTTCCAGAGGCAGGAGGTTATTGTGGCTCCTCTTCAGGAGCTGTTCCCTCATCAGAGTCAGATGCTCCAACCACCTCTCACTGGGCTCCCCTTCCAAGGATTCTCATCAGCTCCTGGCACGGCCACTGGGGAATACAGACTGTTCCTGCTGCTGTGCCTCCTTTGGATGGAGACTTGAGGAATTACTTTGGATGACTGGGATCTATATTTAGCTGCTTGTATTTCAGGTCAGACAGATGTAGGCACTTGCTTTGGAGAACAAACTCTTTGGAAGAGTGAGCTATCCATAGGTTTAAGAGTTTTCCCGGTAAATCCTGAAGCAGCATTTCCATTTTCCATCAGCATTTGTGACAGGTCTGGTATTGTCTCTGGAGAAAATCCTGAGTCATGTCCTCTAGAGGTGACCCTGCTTGAGCCACGGGGTTGGATTAGAAAACATCCAGTGGTCCCCTCCAACCTTAACCATTCCATGATTCCAACCCCTGGTTATGATGGCACAGGAAAGAACATCAGGTTCTGAACAGTTTTCACTGCACAAACCATGGTTCCTCTTGCTCTGTTAAAGACAACTCAATCGACCTTTTTGGCCACAAAAATCTGAGTCCCAAACACAGTGACAGAACGATTGAGATCCAGCACATTTTCTTTTTGCAGAGCCTCTTTTATGGGAATTTGACTGCTGGCCTTAATGCAGAGAAATGTGGGGCCTCTCTGACAAATAGGAAGCTGTGTTTGATTTAAGAACCAGGATTTTAACCTTCATCCTTGTTCAAAATATCCACACCCTGTGGAGAGAACAAGCAGGGGGCTTCAGGTGATGGTATGGAAAAAGAATCCTTGGAAGCAAGTCCTAGATGAGGAAGACACCACATAAAAGCAGGGAAGTTTTTGATACATTACCCAGGTTACTTTTATTCATATTTAAGCAGTTTTCTTCTTCCCATTACCCAGATATGTGGAAGGGCTGGGTTTTATTCCTCTGATGTGACATGTAATATATTGATCCTGGGATTCTTCCTGTCTCCCAGGAAATCCTGTAAGCTTTTGGATGGGGTCACTGGGATTTGCCATCTCTTATTTGTTTTGCTTTCCTGCATAAACCAGTGTGGAGTGGGCTGCCTTTGGGCACATTGAATGTTGACATTATGGAGTGTGAGGGTCCCATCCTGGTGGCACAGCCCTGTGGGATGCAGGGGAAATACCCCAAAGCCTTTTTGGCCATTCCTTGTGTTGCCTCTCCTCACTCCGGCAACCCTGTATTCAAGGAATGTGTCCAAGCTTCCCCACGCCTGGAATTTAAATACATAAATGTCCTGCAAAGATCTGTTGTTGGTTGGTAATGTATTGTCAGCTGTCCTGCCAGCCTTTTTATCTTCTGATTAGCTTTGAAATCATTGAAGCTGGTGAAGATTCGTTTGTTATCCCAGTCCTCCGAGGACCAGAAATCCAGTGATGGTGTGGATGTGCTCTGAGGCAAGTACCCATTTGTAAGATGGATGATGATTGCTTGTCGATACTAAGAAAAAGAGCTTTGTCAAATCTGAAGTTGTCTCCTTTCTTAATGTAAAATATTATTTTTATTTTCACGCTCGGAGAAAATTGTGATGCTGCGAGCAGTAGGCAAAGGGAAAAACAACCACCACCCCAAAACCCAAGGTGACTCAGATGTTTGTTTATTTGTCTGCTTTTGAGGTGTGCAAGATGTTATTTTTTTTTTTTTTTCCCAGAACAAAAGCTGTCAGGGGAAAGAAAACACTTCTTTTATGATAAGCTCGTGCAGGTTTACAGGAATTTTCTTTCTTTAATGAGCAAAGATGTACTCTACCTCATTGCCTGCTTTCTCTAATCATCTCCCTGAGACGTTCTGGCTCCTGTGCTTTTAATGGAGCACTCCAAGATTTAGTTGGAGGTGGCTTGGAGTTGGAAAGACTTTGGGATCTGGGACCTTGCTTTGGAACAAATGTTTGGTCACAGCATGCAGGTGCACACCGTGTGATTGCTGTGTATTTGTGCAGAGCTCTTTTCTTCAGAGCACCCTGGGACAGGGTTAAAGCACAGCCAGGTCAGAAATGAGTGGCTGCAGATATTTCATAGAATACCAAAAAAGGTTTGGGTTGGGAGGAACCTTAAACCCCATCCAGTGCCCCCCCTGCCATGGGCAGGGACACCTACCACTGTCCCAGGCTGCTCCAAGCCCCGTCCAGCCTGGCCTTGGACACTTCCAGGGATCCAGGGGCAGCCTCAGCTTCTCTGGGCACCTGTGCCAGGGCCTCCCCACCCTCACATGAGCAATCCCTTCCCAATATCCCATCTAACTCTGTCCTCTGGCACTGGGAAGTCATTCCCATTGTTCTGTCCCTCCATCCCTTGTCCCCAGTCCCTCTCCAGCTCTCCTGGAGCCCCTTTAGGCCCTGGCAGGGGCTCTGAGGTCTCCCTGGAGCCTTCTCTCCTCCGAGTGAACACCCCCATCTCTCCCAGCCTGGCTCCATAATAGAAGAATTCCAGCTTTTGGAAAACATTTGTGGCCTCCTCTGGGTTTGCTCCAGCAGCTCCACATCCTTCTGATGTTGTGGACTCCGGAGCTGGAGGCAGCACTGCAGGAGGGGTCTCATCAGAGTGGAGTAGAGGGGGAAATCACTTTAAAGTGATTTCTAACAAAAACCCATTTAAATTCCTTAGAGTGAAGTTGGCTACTGAAGCTGAGATTTGTCAAGACACATTTAGTGAGTCTTTGCTCAGAGCAGGGGCTTGTTTGGCTCCCCCTCCCCCCTGTGACTCTGGGGGAATAATGGTAATTTGTACAGCTTCATTCCTGCCACCAATGGAGTTGTGTTTCCTTGGATGCTCAGTGGAGCAGGGCTCTGTCCAAATGTCCTCTGAGCTGGAGCCAGGATGCAGCAAGTCTGTCCTTGGGGCAGTGGGAGATGGATTTGGTCCTCTTGGAGCAGGTGATGGTCTGGTCTTTAGCTGCTTTCATGTACCTGAAGGGATGGTCTCCAGATTAATCTGTGCTTGTTCCCCATTCCATCCAGGAAAGAAACTCTGAGCTGGGTGTGAAACTCTGCATCTCCTTAAAAAAATCAGTGTTTTCCTGGAGGCCTGAGAAGTGGGAAACGAGAGAGTGTGACTTGCTAAGTGAGCTCATACCCTTACGTTGTCTCACACTATGATTTTGTCTCCATCACCCTCTGGTTTTTAGCCCTCCCCTTCTCTCCCCAGGTTTTTCCATGTCATAAAAACAGGAGCCAGGCTCTTTACGACCCAGCGGGAGCTGTGTCTTTCTGCTTGTTTGCTCTGCAAAGACTTAACAGACTTTTGGCCACTGTGAAATAACTCAGACCAACACGAGGGTGACTGGGGCTGGCTCTGTTCAGCTCTTGTTCTGCATTTCCCATTCCAAAACTTCAATGGGAGACACTTTCTTCTCTGAGTCATGTAATACGACAAAGAACAGAGTTTTTTGTGATTTCTTTCATCAGGAATTTATGAATTGCAATCTCAGGGCTGTGCAGAAAGCTTGGAGTTTAAAATGAAGAGTCATTTGAGTAAATGTGGGTTTTCTCTATTTAAGAGGAGAAATACTCCAAACTCCTTCTACTCCCACCTCTGACCTTTCTTCCCTGAGAGGGAATAGATAAGCAAATGGGAAAACTGGGGGTGTGGGAAGGAGAATAAGGGAGGTATTGGCTTTAAGCAAAACTCTGTCATACGAGCCTGTGAATGTATTGTGAATATATCTGTGAATATATTGTAATTATTAATACTGTAAGTGATGTCATGGCTTCTTGGCAGTAGCATGGAGCCCTTGGGACACCTCTGGAGCAAGTCAAAGGAAGTAGCAGTGGCTGTGAACATGTCTAGGGATCCATTTGGCTTGCTGGGCGTCAGGTTTTTGGTGCCAAACTGCTCTCTGTGGAGGGGCAAGAGCACACGGGGAGTGCACAAAGCTGCCAGGGAGGTCAGGCTGGCTCTGTGCTCCAGGGAACACCCTCAGCAGAGGGAACACTGAGTGCAGGGGCCAAAAACCTATAACTTGAAAAGCACATGGTCCCTCTGAACCCCTTCCAACGCTGCCGCCAGCCAAGGAACCTCGGGTTTATAGCTTCACACGTCTTCATTTTTGTGGATTTAAGTGGACCAGCAGCATTGCTGAGGATTAACCCGGAGTTAAAAAAGCATTTATGAGGTTCTCCCCTTCTGCTGGAAGGATATAGAGTGAAATACTGCTTGTGTCTGCAAGGGCTGGGTTAACAGCCTGTCCCTGCAGGCCTGGCACATGTGCCCTCAGAGAGACAACAGCACCGGATTCCAGATAAATTGTACATCAGCTCTTCCCTTTGCTTGGAAATCCCATGGCACTTGGTAAGGATCTGTAATCCAGGACATTCACAGCAGCTGTCCCAAAAACCAGAGCCCTGGGCTGAGCTTCTCTGTGCTGGGAGGATGGGGTGGTGCTGGGCTGCCTTGGAGGAGCCACCTCCTGTCCAGGGATCTTCCCTCCCTGTGAACGTTGAGGCAGCCATGTGAGTGAATGAAGCAAAATTAAGGATGAGACCTTTCAGTGATAGTCAAATGGTTTTGATGGGCAAATGGGCATTTTTTCATTTACAAGGTGCAAGGAAAGGATGCAAAATGAAGCTTTGTGATGCTTCCTCTGTGGATGTGGATAACCAGCCTGATTAGACAAGCTTTGTAATATTTCTCCCTATGAAAAATCACTGTCACCTTTGTCCAGTGTTGCCTCATGGAGGGCAGGGAACTGGACTGAGAAAAAGGGGGCAACAGGAAAATTAGGCATGCAGGTATGAATCCTGTCCTGGGTGCATCTATGCTTAAAACTCCTGAGGTAATAACAAAGCACAGGGATTCCAAATGAACAAATTTGTGTTTGTACTCCAAAGCAGCATAACAGGGAGGCTTCTCATCAGTGACATATATTAGAGACTGAAAAAATCCCTGCTGCATCCCTGCCTATATGCACAAGATTAATGCAAAGGAAAAGCTGCCTCTCCAGCCCCACCACCCACACATCTGCTGACCACCCTCCCCTGCTCCAGCTCCGTGGCTCCAACGTGGGGAGAGGATGGAGATGATTAATCAGGGACTGCAGGAGATGCTGAACGTTGTGGCCCTGCAGAGCCTGGGGTTGCTGCTGTCTGCAGTGAGGATTTGGGGAAAGGCTCTCTGTTGCCAGATAGGGGTAGAAGATAAAGAACCCCACCAAACTGGAAAAAAAAAAGGGTGTTTCTGTGAAACTCGTAGGGTGTAAAAAATCAGTAGCTTTGCAGAGCTCTGCTCCCAGTATTATTCTTTGTGATTAGGCTAATGAGCCCTGACTCTTACAGGTACAGTGTGCTGTGATACCCACAGGGGTTGGGATCTTCATCAGACAATTATGTCTCTCCCTCTGTGCAGGCATTTTATAATAAATAATCAGTAGTCTTAATATGATTTTGAAGCTGGTCAGCACAGTCATTACCCTGCACAGCTCCCAAGTTCAGCTAAATTCACTTACTCAGACTTGTTTGCAATGTCTCTCCTGGTAATGAATGTAAATGTTGTATTAAAGTAAATGTTTACTTTTCTTGAATGCATTTAAGATGATGTTTGGGGTTTTTTTTCAAGTGGTAAAAAGATAGCCATGCCTTGATGCATGAAGATTGCCTTTATTTGGGTTCTTGTGCCATGTTCTGCCAGGTGATATTGGCTCACATCTGGCTGGGTTTGGCGTTTGCCATGGTGAGGAAAACTTGGTGCCCAAGAGTGTCTCCCTTAGCATGGCTGTCGTCCCTTTCTCCACAAATACGTGCAAAGAATAGGCACAAAAAGAATAATATAGAAAACAGAACATTATAGAACAAATAGAAACACAAACAAATAGGCACAAAAAGAACAATATAGAAAAAATAAAATGCAAATCCTCCGGATTAATTTCTGAGGCTTTTTCAAGATTTCCATGTGGTTTAGCAGCAGACTTAATGTGGTCTCTTGCTGTGCTGGGCCCAGCTGGCCTGTCCTGCCTCGTCCCAGTGATGTCCCCATAAGCCACCCTGCCAAACTCAGGATGCATTTGGCCTGGTCTCAGTCCTGCAGTACTTCTGATGGTTTCTTTCTCCCTGTTAAATTCATAGAAAGCATTTCAAAACTCATCTGTCAGAAGCATCACCACTGCTCAGATAAGCGTTTTAATTTTATTTAATGGCTTCTAGCTGTACATCTCCTCTGATGATTGATAGTGGCCTCTTTGTGGCAGAGTGCTTGGGAGTAGGGACAAAAATCAAACTAAATGATAGTGTTGACCAAACACTCAGGCTGCCATGAAACCAGCTCCTGAGTCCCCAAACTGATTTGCCAAGGATGAATTCCCTTTCAGTCAAAAAGCCAGGCTGAACAGATGTCTCACATGGTGCCCTGTAAATAAACATCCCGGAGCTCACAATGAGCTCCAAACTCCAAAAGCTGTTCCTAGATGTGACAAATGCAGGGTGTCCCCTCCTTGAGTTATAGCTGGCACCACACAATTAGATTTGGGATATGGGAAACTGGGGCCCACTCTGGATAAGAGGGGTCACTGTGCCCTTGTTAGACATAATGTGCAGCGTTCAAACCCTGTGGCTTTGGGCATTTCACGCTGGTGGCTCAGTTAAGCACTTTGGCTCTTGGTTTGTCAGAAGAGAGGATTAATTTAGGAACCTATCATACACCACTAATTAAAAACAGAGGCTGGGGGCAGCTGGGACACCTGTGGCTCATCCCTGGAAGTGTCCAGGGCCAGGTTGGATGGGGCTTGGAGCAACCTGGGATAGTGGGAGATGTCCCTGTCCATGGCAGGGAGTGGGATGGGATGGGCTTTAAGGTCCCTTCCAACCCAAATCATTCCATGGTTCCTTGATTCTCTGATTTCTGTTATGGGTCCTTTCCTGGAGAGGAGCTGTTTTGTCTTTCTGGGTAGTCTGATTAGGTGATTGGGGAAAATAAAGGAAAAAGGATTGATAAAGTGCTGTTTGCTGCCACTGAAGATGGAAAGCAATGTTTTGCCATGTTTTTGTGCAGTGTGGATGAGCTTGTGCAGGAAGGGAATAAGGTGAAGCCATCCCATGACTGCTGGTGGGAAGCCCCAGGAGTTAGTGCTGGTTTTCCTCTGTGTTTTCCTCTGTGCTCCCCTGCTCCAATGCTGTTTTTTCAATTCCAGCACCTTCCCATTTGGCATGTGTGGGCTGTGCAGGGAACAACACGGCTGCAGTTGGGTGTTGCTGAGTGCACATTTCATTGCCTGTTGCCAAGACATCCCAAATATCCTGCCAGGCTCAGATCTTGGATGAATGGTGTTTGCCTGAAGCTTGATCTGGTTAAAGCAGGGGTTTTATGGTGATTTGAGAAGCAGAGCACAGCAGCAGAGGCAGTGGCTGCTGTCCTTGCTGTGGACAGGATCCTTACCCTGCTCCTTGGGCTTGGGCCAGGGGGAGCAAGTGGGGCAGCACGTGGTGGTGGGAGAGAGGATGGGAGCAGACTCCAGGATTTCTTTCTGGCTGTCCCTTACACTTAAAAGCACTTGGCAATAGTGGTGCCTACAAAAGCCGGCAAACCGATTTGCTTATTTGGGTGATGCTGCATAGCCAGGCTTCCCAGATCCTTCTTTTCCCCTTCCCCGGATGTTACAAATTGCTCTAATGTCACATAAGGGATTGGGAAGGAAACTTGGGCTCCATTCATACCAGCATTGTTGCTAGGAAACCTCTCCCTTTGACAATGTATGTTGAGCATGCCTGTGTTTGCCTTTGGCTCTCCGAAGGACAAAAATCACCATGTGGCACTGGGGAGGAGGTGGGGGGGATGGAAAAAAAAAACAAACCCAAACAACACAAAAAACCTGAAAATTACTTTAAAATCTTGCACTGTGCCAAATGATGCTCTGGATTGCAGATGCCAGTGCTTCTGGTTTTGTATGGACACAGATGAGGCACAGCCCGACCATTCCATGCTCCATGTGCTGCAAAGTCAGTCTGGATTCTTGGAGTCCCTTCTGCTACCTGAGCTGGCTGGGGCTGCTGTGCCATATGGGAGAGGGGCCCTGAGTGGTTCCCATGCAGGGGGGAGCCAGCCCTGGGTATCCATGTGGGAGCACACGGCACACATTCCCTGGCTTTCAAGGAAGCTGCTTGATTTACAGAGTTTTGGTGGGAAAGGAAGGCTGCATGATTCTCTCTCTCCCCCTCTCTTTCCTTTCCCTTTGAATTTCAAGATATTAATTTGAAAAGTATTCTAAAGACACACTGTGTGTATGTATACATATCTTAGATTTATGTTATGGGTGCTTTTAGTAGGCTTGAATAAATAAGAAAATATTTGGAAACTATTTTGCTTTCTTTCAAAGAACTGAGAAGAGTGAAGTCTTAATTATCTAAAAACAGCATTCATATTTTTTTACACAAATTGACATCCTCTTTTATATATATATTTTTTTTTA